>CANUEP010183265.1:0-11011 GCA_947857235.1 Jatropha podagrica | reverse complement strand
GTGATCCATGACTTATGTTCAAATTAGATATCGTGTAACAAAAGGAATCATGACATGTATCATTAGGTTTTTATATCAGACAAATGATTTCATATCTATTGGGCAATCATAATGTCTGGCTAGAGACCGCTTATGATTTGTGGGTTGCATTGTGAGTTTGGCCCACTAACAACTAAATATGGACCTATTGGGTAGCACACCAGATTATCATGGACGACCATAGGGTTTTTAATGGGCTTGAAATTTGATTCAAGGCCCAAGGGATTCAAAGAATTAGATTAGGCGAATTGGACTTTAAATTAGGTTTAAAAGCCCGTTAGCAAAATTTGATATGAAGGTTTTTTATTAGGGTTTTATTTTTAATATATAAATGTTATATATATAAAAATAAGAGCATATACGATGATAAGTCACTGAGATAAAAAAAACCGCCTCCTTCTCCTTGTTCAAAGAAAAGAAAAACCCTAATCGCAGCTTAACGGAGCTAGCAGCCGTGCGCTTGTTTGGTGAGATCATGTGTGGATACCAGTAGAGGACGTTAGCCTAAGGAGCAGTGTCTATTCATGGTGAAGCACGACTTCAAACTCCAGGATTGTAATCTAATCCTGTCTTTCGAATGTTTTAAAACACATGGATCCTCGGAGGGTTTTTGCGGTGTCGCGAAGTTTTAATTCTGCTGCGTTGTATGTAAGACATCGGCTAAACCTTACAGGCACAATCATTAGCCAAAAAAAAAATATGCTTTGGAAATTTTGAAGAAATTTAGAATGGGAACGTGTAAATTTGTTAGCTATCGTCTAACTCAAAATGTAAAATTATGTAGAGATGATGGATCTGAATTGGTAGATGCAAGTGTTTACAAAAACATTGTGAGAAGTTTGTTGTATCTTACTGTAACTAGACTAGATTTGGTGTTTGTTGCAAACTTGTTGTCCAAATTTATGCTAAAACCAAGTAAAATTCACTTCACAACTGCTAAAAGAGTCCTGAGATATGTAAAAGGGACTGTAGGTTTTGGAATTTGGTATCAGAGAATAAAAGATGCAAAGTTGGTTGGTTACTCAGACAACAATTGGGCCGGCTTTGTGGATGATATGAAGAGCACTTTCAGATTTGTTTTCTCAATTGGATTACGAGCTATCAGTTGTAATAAAAAAAACAAGATATCGTAGCTGAATTAACAATGGAGGCATAACACAATCTATTGTAGCCATGGTGAAAAGATCCAATTTTTCATGGAAAACCAAAAGATATAGAGATCAAGTACCATTTTGTTAAAGAAGTTGAGAAAGAAGAAGAAGTAAAATTTGTCCATTATAGCTCAAAGATGTAAGTTGTTTATATTATGACAGAAGCAATGCCAAAAGAAAGATTTGAAAAACTTAGAAGTGATTCAGTTTGTACTCTAAGTGCTAAGGAGGAGTGCTAGAAGCTATAGATGACACTTAGTCTATGTTAAATTGTGACTGTTGGTTGAATTTTTTTTTATAGTTCTTGTATGTATTTAGCAGCTTCTTGTTGTTAGACAAAATTATGTAATCAACTCTTTTATATAGAGTTACGTCTAATCAAGTTTGAAATTTAATTAGTTAAAAATTCAAAATTCAAAATTGATTAAACCAGCTCCTTAGTTATATAATCGCTTTTGTATACAACTTGTTTATTAGGGAAAAACTTAAGTTATTTGCCTATCTCTTTTCTCCAAGTTCTACAATTTCCTTTTCTATTAGCTTACAAAATTGTAGAGTAATAAGAAGAGAGAGAGAGAGAGAGAGAACAGAAGAGAAGCAAAAATGAAGGTGATAAAGAGAAAAGGGATTAAGCATTGAAAGATGGTTGTTTTAATGACAATGGAGGTGGCATTATGGCAATTCTAGTTGTTTTCTTTAGAGGCAGTTCTAGCTGTGTTCTTTGGAGGCATTTCTTGTGTTTTGGGCTTTTTGTTAGAGATTTTCTCTGACTCAAAGCTTCACAACAGAATCAAAGTTCTACAAATTCACATACAAATTCACTAGTTTGAGATGCTTATATAGCAGAAAAAGGTACAACAAAATATTAGTCAATATCTACTACATTAATTTTTCTAATTTTTCTAAACAGAACCCCCTAAGTTAAGGAAGACCCATACTATTATCTAACAACTCCAATCAATCTAGATTTTTAGGACTACAAAAAGCAAAAATGTGCTATGAAATCTTTTAAAAAAAAAATCTCAATATCACATCACTTTGCTACTTCTCTCTTCTATTTGCCTAATTTTGAAGAGATTTATTAAATTTGTTTTTTTTTTTGGAAGGACAATTGTAGCGTGCTATTTTCTATGCCTGAAATAATAGTTTACCAGTTAATAACTAGTACCACCTGTCATTCTGACTTGAAAACTTCTTACTTATGTTTAAGAAAATATACTCATGTCATTCTAGTAAAATCATCAATAAAAAAAATAAAATATTTATTATCACCAAGAGAAGTGGTTCTCATAGGACCACAAACATCTCTATGTAGTAGCTCAAGTTTATGAGAAGTTCTTCATGTTTGTGCTCTTAAAAAAGGTTGTCTATGTAATTTTCCAGCTTGACAAGCTTCACACACATCAAATTTTAAGGAAATTACAGGCATATCTTGCACCTTGCATTTAGATTCCATAAATTGGAGAGCATTCAAATGATGATGCCCAAACCTCTTGTGCCACAACCATGCATGATTCAACAACAACAACACTATAGGCATTTATAGAAGAACTCTTTAAATCTAAAGGGAAATGTCTACCTCACATAGTTACTTCAATCATCTTGCTATCATTAAGTTCATAAATAGAGCATATCGTATTTTTGAAATGCAAAGCATAGCAGTTTTCTAGCATTTGCCCAACATGTAATACCCTCTTGATTGTGGAACGCTTGGGTTTCATTACTTGATATAAATTTGCAGCACATACAAAATATATAAATGGGACTACAACTACTTGAGACCTTAGTGACAAGATTTAAAATCAAACTTGGCTCCAAAGCAAAAGCGAGAACAAAAATAATTACATTAGCATATTCTAGAAGCTATAATATAAGAATACAAAATACAATGAGCTGAAGGGTTTGGCAGCAGTAGCAATCCAACAATGTAATTCCATTTATTTCAAGAACCAAAGTTGCTCGCAACATCACATAAAGCTACTTGTATTTTTCTGGTTTTTGATTTGCAGTTTCCGGAGGGCATTCATGCAAAATTTAAAGTTTTATAATCCAAGTGAAGTGAATCGCCGATGATGCGTTATGGGAAGATTTCAACTTTCATAAAACAAACATATTACATTCAGAAAATGAAGCCCAAAAATAGGCTATTTTAGCACTAAGATTGCTAAAGGCTTCACAATGTAAACAATTAAATAACAGGGGAGATAGAAAGTTGGTAAACACTAGTATAATCACAAATAAATTAGGAAATAAAATATTTGCTCGAGGAAAAATTTTTGAGTCCCACTAATATTCAAGTTCATGAGTTAGACACCCGACACTGACCTCCATCTATATATCAATGCAGTTTACTTAACCAGCTAATCAAATTATCAATGAAATGATCCTCAACTTCTAGTACTACTCTATAATAAATAATGGTGGAAACAACCATCCCATGATTCAATAAACAACTTTTGTTATTCTATTTATTGCTATTTTACTGCCTTTGTGTCCTTGGAACAGAGCTATATATAAGTTCAAATCATCCTTATTCTTTACCATTTGAGCTAATAATAAGTTTTAAGAGTAAGAAAATCAACTTTGATCGAGTTTTCTTTTACCATCAAACATATTTGGGAGTCAAATAGCTAATTGGATCACAAAGCTTGTTAAGAATGCTTCATCGTGCATGAAACATTGTTTATGTCCAAAACTTGCAATAACTTCAGCAAATCTGTTGTTGTATTTCAATCAACAATATATATGAACTAAGAAAATAAATTTAAAAATTCAAAAAATTAATAGTTCATTCAATTAAGCAAAATACACAATCACTAAGACCTAATTGAAAACTAACTAAAAAACTTCAATACTAATTAATTTCTTTTCGACAAAGCGGACATGAATTCTTGCGCTGCAACCATTGAAAGATGCACTTCTTATGAAATAAATGACTACAATTCAACTGAGTAACCTTAAAAGCACCACATAAGTTCTCCAAACATATAGGACAGTCAGTGTAACTTCCTTTCGCCGCCCGCAACAGCCTCCCATTCTTCTTCAACTCCGGAATCGCACATGTTGACTCGTCTCCTCTAGGCCGCACCACCACATCTCCTTCCTCTACAGCGTCAAATATCAATATAGAATTCTCCAGCTCATAAACGTTTTCTTGGCTAACAACATTAACGTCGACCACCGCGTGAAATCCTAAAAACGATTGCAAGATAGCCATATCAGAAAGACTCTGACCGATATTGTTAGTCAATTCAACATGAACAGAGTTGTCGAGATTGAGAGAAGAAAGTTCAGAATCAAGAAACCGAATGCATGAGAAAGGCGGCGAAGAAAATAGAGCAGAAGGAGGAATTGCGTTAAAAGAAGTCGAAGAATCAGCGAAAATTGGGTACGCTTGAAGCAAAGTGAATTCTCCGTTAAGTTTTTTTAGCCATCTTTCGCACTTGAAAGAGATTCTGAGGCGAAGAGAAAAACAGGGTTCTTGATTTTCTGAATAAAAAGTGGGGGGTTCATAACGGAAGTAGATGAAAACTTGTCTAGGCAGCGCCATATTTGAAGTTGGAAGATCAAGCAATGAAAAATTAGTGAGTTTTGGTTTTGATTCTTAACATGAATTTATAGATTTCTCAAATTATAGAATCAATCAGTCTTTTCCTGGTAAGGAAAGGTTTTCCAAAGTCGGATTTGTTTCGTCAAGGTTTTCCATAAGCGATTCGGATGTCCGATAAACAGATTAATGTAGTTTAAATTTCTTTGGGCTTGGGTTTAATATCATTTGAACTTGGAGAAAAGCCCAATATCTTGTCCTAAATTTAAGCTGCGAGTTTATAAATATTTCTCTTTTTTTAAAAAAAAATATTTTTCAATATTTTATCATAATTAACAATGTTTGATAAAATAATCAATTTTAATTATGACTATAATAATAAAATTAATTGAAATATTTTTATATTTTTCATTAACATGTCATGGTTTAATATGTTAAAATATGATAATAAAAGGCTCCACTTTTGCTAAGTTATGATCAATTAAAAAAGTTGATATTTTTACTATTATGAGAGGGTTAAAAAGCCTATAACATTGGTAATTCATTTCTTTCTTCTAATGTGAGAGAGTTACCGTCTCAAACAAAATATTGTTACTTGTTAATAAATGTTCTTAAAATATTTAAGCATGATACCATGAAGTTAAAGAGTAATTTAAGTATATATTTTTGTCACAATTCATTTTTAAAGTCAGACCGGCACAAATTTGAGTGGACTTAAAGCCTCCTAGATCTATAGTAATCCTAAATCATTTAAGTTTATTCTATTCACAATTGTGGCCTCAGGCCCAATAATCATTTTCCCATAATCAAAGTCCAATTCGATACTCCACAGACGTATCGAAAAGTACAATTTACATAATTAATACATATATCCATATTATTCAACTACAACCCATTTGGAATACAATTGCAGAACTGCATAAATCACAATCTTTTATACTAAAACGATTTTGTACAGTTATTATTATTTTCTCTATTCGTATTTCAATTCAGTCGGATCCATAATGTTCTTTTTTCCTTCTAGGACCTGGAAAAATAAGGATTTAGGGGTGAGCGCCTAACTGATGGATGTCGAAAGCACAAAAAATAATTCCTACTCTCCTGAACCTATGTGATTTGTAGAAATGATGAGCAGGGTCGAACCCCAAAAACTAATTTGAATTTATTTTTAATTGAATACCAGTAATTAAATTATAACACCCTGAAATTTTTATTTCAAAATAATTTTCATTTAAATTTAATCGTTAAATTATTAGCTAATAATATTACACCACATAATATTATCAGGACCGATAATCATTTTGGTTCGCCCTGAAATTAATCGAGTAACCGTTAATTGAATAAAAATCGGACTAAATTTTTTTTATATTGGACCGAATTAATTAAAATTAGACTCAAATCGGATATTTTTGAAAAATATTGTACTTTACTATTTTTTTCTCTCCGATAATCTATTTGGACGGTTTGTTTTTATTTAATAATTTTAAACTTTATTATTTTGTTTTTTTTTTTTTCTTTCTTTTCTTTTTCTTTCTTTTTTTATTCCTTCTTCTTCCTTGGGTCTGCGCGGCACCTTCTCTTCCTCAACCCTCACTCTCTCTTTCCCTCTCACTGCCTCCAGCTGCACCTCCAGCCACTTCCTCACTGCGCCACCACCTCCAGCACCGGCCACAGCAGCAGCCTCCCTCCCTCTTCCTCTTTCTCTCTTCCTCTTCTCTCTCCTTGCCGCTCCAGCCCCTTCTCTGCGACCGCCAGACCACCACAGCCGGCCACCTCCTCCAGCAGCTCCACCCTTTCTCGTAGCAGCAGCAACAGAGGCGGCGGCGGCGGCCCGCGACCCAGCTCCTCCAGCAGCCCTTCTCTGCGCAACACATCTCTGCTCTGCCTCCCTCTCTGCGCGACTCCAGCCGCTACAGCTCCTCCATCGCGCCACAGCCACCATCTGCTCCTCCGCGCGCGACCTTGGCAGCAAGCCCAGCTTATTTCCGGCCACCGCCTCCTCCTCCTCCTCCTCCTCCTCCTCCGGTTCAAGAATTACCGGAACTTTTGACATTTATTGGGTATAGAATTTATTATTTTTAGAATTTATTTAGTTAAATTTTTTTTTTAATTAATTTGTTAATTTTAGAATATTTGGTTGAATGATTTTATTAATTGATAATTAATTATTTTGGTTAATAGATTAATTATGGATTATATATTGTTTGGGTGAATTTTTAATATTTATGATTAATCGTTAGAATTTTGATTATTTGATTTTATTATATATTGTAGATTAATTATGTAATTGATTAGTGATTTTTAGATTTTAGTTTGAGTTTTAGTATTTTGAATGGGTAATTAGTTAAATAGAGTATGTGTGAAAATTAATTTATTATTTAGTTGATTTTATGGTATATTGATAGAATTATGTTAATTAAGGAGGTTAAATTGATTTTAGAATATTAATTATTAATTTTGGTGATTGATGAATTATTTATTGATTTTATATTATTGGTGGATTTAATCATTTAGGGATAATATTGATAGTTAATTAGATAAATTGAGTAGTTATAGTGATTAATTAATTAAAGGAGGTTGATTTATTATTTTGGTTGATTTTATTATATTTAGAAGGTATATCATTAGAATTTTGGTGAATTATTGATTATAGGGTATTTTTGATTAATTGATTATGAAAGTCATATTTGATTATAAGATGTTAATTATTAATTATGGTATTTTTGATTGATTAATTAGTTATGTAATTGATGATTAATCGGAAAATTGGATAAAATAAATTAATTGATGATTTTGGTAATTAAAGAGTAATTTTAAGATTTTAATTGATTTTGAAGGTTAGTAAATTAATTAGTTAACGTTAAGATTCTAAAATTATGAAAAATAAAATAGTAAGGTGAGTGAATTAATAGAAATTTAGTCTAAAAGAATAAAATAAACATATATATTTATTAAAATAATATTCATAATTAAGGAAGTCAGTATCTAATTATATTTTTCTTGTTATAAGTGTTTCTTAGATCGACCAAGTTTCTCTACTGCTCCTCCAAATCAGAACTCAGGACAGACTTGAACTTATTCTGCGGTCTTTGGGAGTAATAATAAATGATGCACACCATCCTACATACATGCATTTTATATGCATACCATATATTCATTATATTATTTAAATAATCATGAATCATTTCTTATTTCTATTGCTATATTGATATCATTCATTTTCTAAATATAATATCTCAGTTCTATAATTTTAGTATTTGATATATAATATTTCGGTTCTATAAATTTATACAATTTTCGCCCTTAATTACATTCACATCTTGCATTTATTGTATTGAATATAATTGTGAATATTTGCAATGTGAAATAATGTGATTTTGTATCTGGGTGGAAATTGGGACGACGTGTGTCACTATGGGTTAGTTGGCCAGATATGGGGGATCGACTCCCTGTTATATATATATTATTATTATGAAATTGGCTGGGGGCCAATAAATGAATTTGTGATTTCACTGACCAATTTTCACATGCTGTGAATATTTGAATGTGATTTGTTTGAAGATGTTGATGTATGACATGTGCTTGTGAAGTATGCCCATTTATTATGTTGTGAAAGCATACTTCTTGAATGTGTAGGTTTGCATTATTTATTATTATTCACTGAGTTTAGTGAAACTCACCCCCTTCCATAAATATTTTTCAAGAAATAAAAGTGTCGTTGGTTTGTAAGACTCTGCTTCATTCTCCGCAAAGATTCGAACATGTTAGTATAAATTATCTGTTAATATTTGTGATTTTCTGCACATTTTATTTAACTCCGCAGTTAGGATGTTTAAATAATATTTGGTTATGCAAAAGAAATTATCATGTGGTTATAAATAAATTGTGGAGTGTTCTTTTTGAATTTTTGAATATTTGGTGACCATATGATAGGAATAGTTTGATCATATTATGACAAATAAATATTTATATGAGAATATATTTTTTAGTAAACAGATATGTGTCCGAGCTGTGAATAGTAGTTAATACTAAGGCTGGATCAGAACTGTTAACTCTGATTATTATATGAATAATATCATAATATGGACTTACTATTCCATCAGTCAAATGATAATAGGAATGGATTTTGATAGTTTAGTCTTACTACGGGCCTCAGGGGCCTTAAACTTACCTAGGTCCTAGTGTCGGTCTGGCCCATAATTTTAGGTCGTGACATAAATAATAAAATTAAAGGGGAGTGTTGATTATCAAAGTAGACGTAGTAATCGAAAAGCAACTAAGGTAACTAGAATGCAATAAAAATAAAGTATTCAAATAAGTGAAAAAAGATTCAGCCAAAGGTGATTTATAGTACAAAATCCTCTTGATTGATCATTGATGCTGAAATCGTTCAATAATTCGAAAAAATCATTCAAGTTATAATCTTTAAACAAGCGTCTCGAAAAAATCTTTCCAAATTATTATATTAAACAGACAAGCGAAAGAATTTAATTTACTAGCAACAATAAGAACTAGAAAGACCCTATCCTATTTAATAAACTTAACAAGTGAAATTTATTTAAAATAAATTGTGAGTTTTCATAATATAATCTAAAAGCCTGGTTATAGTTAAATTATATTATCTACTACTTGAATCAATTCAATTTAGACAATACGAATATAACTTCATTGGTAGTTGTATGCATTTCTATTAATTTGAATAATGGGCCCTATTGAATAAATAATAAGAAGATAAAACAGATAGAGTTTCTCATTAGATCCAGAAAATACAAAAGAATTAATCGAAATTAAAGAAAATAATTATTGCATTAAGATCTCAAAATCTTTGAGAAGTTTCTACTTGAAATCAACCTTTGATTGAAATGAGAAGTTTAGCCACTAACGGTCATGAAGAAAATCAAAAGAATAATAAATTCTAAAGAAAACTATTATTGTTTTAAAGATAAGAAGAGATGATCACGTCAACAAACCTTTAGATCCTATTTACAACAAAGGAAAGAAAACCCTAAAAGAATAAAATATCTTTTGAAAATAAAAATATTAGAATCTGAGTATCTATCATCGTCCCCACATAGTGGACCAACCGTTTTAAAATGATTTCCTCCTAGCTGGCAAAGATTCTCATCAATTCTGATTACGTCTCCACTCGCTTACCCAAGCGTAACTTCAAAACATCTAGAGGATTTTGGACTTACTGTGGATTTGCCTTTGCAATGCTTGCCAAAGCGTAATTTCAAAACTTTAAGAGGGTTTTATTCTACTTTGGATTGATTCCTTCTTATGTTTGCCCAAGTGTAAGTTCAAAACTTCTAGGAGGTTTTCTAGGAATTTAGCTCTAACTTGGGTTACTTCGTCAAAAACTCCAAGAATCAACCTTCAAATCTTCTTTCCAAATGAATTTAGCATAACCTATGGAAAACAAGAAAAACCAAATAAAAATCTTCATTTTAACAAAAAAAGTATCTGTAGATAATATTCAAACAAGAAATATTTTCTGCTAAATTAACTAGTTATCAAATTCCCCCACACTTATCCCATGCTTGTCCTCAAGCATAACCCAAATTCTCGATCAACCTCACATAGGAGTTCACTTCACCCTACCACAATATTCTCTAACAAAAGATTGAAAATTTGGAAAGAAAGCAAGTAAGGTAATAATCACTTATCATTTATTCCATCTACTCCATACCAGTATATAGCAACCTCAAAATATCCTTTTAAGTACAAAACATAAAGACTTAGAAAATTTTTTACACACAATAAATTAGGTTTCATAAGAATTTAAGTTGTTGCATCTCAAAATATAAGGTTAACCTATCAAAGCATAATACTCTAGGATTATTCAAAAGAAAAGGAAGATACATTTCTCACTATCTGTTTTTTTCTTTTTGTTGTAACTTTAGAGAACTCATATGCACTACCGCTTTTTTCGTTTTCTTTTCATTTTTTTCCCAACTTTAGAGAACTCATGTGCATTGCTGCTTTTTTCCTTCTCTTTTTATTCCTAACGTTTTACATTGCTTCGCGCAATTTGCACCTTCCATTCTTCCAAAACATATAGCCACATACCCAAGAGTAGTGACTTTAGACAAGTTAAACAAAGTTTCAAAATATGCATAACAGTGAATTAAGTACAAGCAAATTGATAGTTTCACCTATTAACTCAAGCCTAAATGATTCGCACAAAAAAGAATGATTAAAGGATGCTATCTATGATATGGAGAAGAGGGAAGTCTATAATAAAGATTACTATTACTTTGTATAGAATCCCAAA
>CANUEP010183257.1:0-61935 GCA_947857235.1 Jatropha podagrica | reverse complement strand
CCTTAGGGACGTCCGAATAATTTGACCAAAATACATGAACGAAGTTATTAATTTGGTAAAAACTCAGGGATGAAATAATAATTTTTCCTAGGGCTTTTTTTGTCATTTTAATGTAAAATTAACGGAAAATCAGCCCTTTTTTGACGGAAGGACTAGATTGTTGGACGGAACCAAACCTTAGGGATGTCTGAGTAACTTGACCAAAATACATGAACGAAGTTATTAATTTGGTAAAAACTCAGGGATGAAATAATAATTTTCCCTAATAATATTTTTGAAAGAAAAATTTTTTTTTCAACGGCTCAAATAATATTATAATAGTAGCTATTGAGGTCTAAACTTCCAGCCCAAGCCAGCCCGGCCTGTTCAACTTTTAATCAGGCCTGCACTATTAATTTCGAAGGAGCGGGGACACGGACAAAACGGGATCTATACCTATGGAGGGCCAATCTGCCACATGTCAAAATCTCTGTGGCCACCACCAAGCCAAGCGAAAAGTCTCTCTCAGAGTAATAAAACGTACGTTTCCCCGACAAAAAAACGTTTCGTGTTGTCTTAATAAAATTATCGACCAACTCAAAAAACTCTCTCTAACCGATACGGTTTTCAGTTGCACGGCCTGCCTACCCCGTTTTTCTACCATAAAGCCTCCACTTTCTCCGGTGGCTTCACATGATTTCTTTCTCTTTCTCTTCTTTATCTCTCTTTCTGTAGCTGGACCGTGATATTGTCTACAGATTCGAATTCCGGCCGACGAATTTCGGAGAATGACCTCTATTACTTCCGCGGAGTTGAATTACCTCGTTTTCCGATACCTTCAAGAGTCAGGTCAGCTAAATATCTTTTCTTTTAATTTTATAGCTTTCTTCTCATTTTCCTGTTCGCAGTCTCTCCATTAAAATTTGTAATTTCTTTTCTTTTTTTTTTTTTTGTTTTTGCTCAATTTATTTTTTTTTTATCCAAAAACAAGTTTAGGGTTTTATCTTATATTCTGGTTTTACATGTTGTTAAGAGGGATTTATGAGCTAGCTTTATTTGTGTTGCCGCATAAAGGATCTAGGGCTTGTAGATCTGTGGACCTTTGAATTCTTTTTTTCTTGTTAGTTATTAGGTATTTCTTTTGTAGTAAGAGTTTAGTTTATTTTACCGTTGTGAATTGCTATAGGGCATTGAATTATTTTCTATTGAATGTTCTCTGTGAATGAGACGGAAATGTTCAATTTTTGAGAGTAGGTATACCAGGCAGCAGGAAATAATATGGCGTTGAATTTAGGTTTTCAAGGCATATAGGCTTATACTAATAACCATAAATAAGCTTGGTACGAAATTTTCAATGTGTACTTTTTTCTCTGGTTCTTTATAGTAGATTGAAAGTATCAGGTACATGGTTCAAATCACTCCATCCACCAACTATGAACTATTTCCTGAGAAATTCTTCTTTTTTTTTTTCTTTTTTCTCTCCTGTCATTTGAGTTTAAAATAGTCTCTGAAAGTTCTAATCTTTAGATCTTCATTCAGTGGCTGGTCTTAAAATGTCTTTGTAAATTATGACAAAGAGATCCTGATGTGTTGCCAATTGGATTCTTTCAGGTTTTACACATTCAGCTTTTGCTTTAGGATATGAAGCAGGTATTAACAAATGTACCATTGATGGCAATATGGTTCCACCTGGTGCCCTTATTACATTTGTGCAAAAGGGAATTCAGTACTTGGAGATGGAAGCAAATTTGAGTAATGTTAGCATGCATAAATCTTTCCTTATTGATTTCTCATGTTCAAATATTACCTCTTAAATATTTTACCAATTTGCATTTCATGGAGTTTGTGCTGATCAAGATTTGTTTTAAGCTTGCCAGAGTGATGCAGATGTTGATGAAGATTTCTCATTCTTGCAACCTTTGGATCTTATAACAAAAGATGTGTATGAATTGCGGCAGATGATAAAAGATAAGAAAAAAAATCTGCACAAAGACAGAGATAAAGATAAAGATAAAGAAAAAGATAAGGAGTGTGACAAGGAGCATGAAAGAGAACGTGCTCGAGTAAGAGAGAAGGAAAGGCATGAAAGGGAGAAGGAAAGTGAAAAGGATAGAGAGAGGGTTGAAAAGGAAAAAGAGCGAGAAAAGCAGCATGAGGATAATACTGATAGAGAAATGGTTGCTGATCAAGTAGATAAGAGTAATGCCAAGCATGAAGAAAATGGAAATTTTGGAGGTGAAAATTGATTTCTTGTAGTTTATTTCATTTTTTTTATTGCTAATGTCTTCACATTAACCTAAGTATTTCAATTAGATTACAGTAGTTGTGTGAATATATAACATTATTGTCTTATTTCATATATAGATAGGTAGTCTGATTTCATTACTGCTTTCCAGTAATCTAGAGTTATATGTGTTCATAATACTGGGATGGTGAGATGACTGCAGTGGCCAAAATATAAGTTATCAAAATCAAGCAATAGGTAGGGCAAGGGGCCCTGTATTTGTTGGAACCTGATAGTTGCTTCACAATAATTAGGCCAAATGATAGATGCAACTCATTACTGCTGAACATTATTGTTTTAAAATTTTATGCTGTTTTAGAAGATGGAAACTTGTATAGGTTAAGGACGGAAGTGAATATATGGCAGTTTGCCACTTTGCTGAAGTAATATCCTTTTTACAATCAAATAATTTTAATGTTGAATTATGTGTCTTTGGAAGAGCAAATGGCTTGCAACATTTCTAATGTTACATTTTCCCAACTATTTGCTGCGTTGCTTGTATTAGAACACTTAGATTTGGTAAATATAGCTTTGGGGAGGAAAAACTAAACGAAGAATCAAATGTTAATGTTAAACGGTTTAAAACGTAATGTAATCAGAGTGGACTGGTCTCTGTGGTTTTGCATGGGTGACAGTTGATAAAATCTTGTTGTTCCGCTTCAGACAAAAAGAATGAGTTGAAGGCATTTGTACTAGGAGATGAAGTTATATCAGATAGTTGACCTAGAGGTACTCGGCATCTGGTTGTAATTTGGATGTTTATGGTTCTCCGAATTTTGTAGTGATATGTTGTCTATAGATTATTCACGGGTGGCATGTTCATGTTAAGAAATAGAAAATGAGGAGTCATCTCAGGTGTTCATTGGCAAGTTTCTAGTGCATCAGATATGCTAGTAAGCAATATGTTGCGCTTCTGCTGGTATTTTGCCTGTCTTACTTTGAATTATATATCACTATAAAGCTGTGGAGAATGATACATAAGTTTCCTGTTTCAGTTGTCTGTCAATGTTCTTGTGGTCATAGTTATTAAAGGCACGCCCCAGAGGCGTGCCTTACCTAAGGATCAAGGGCTTGCGCTTCAACAGTCTTGAGGCGGGCGACTTCCCTCAGGCTATCGCCTTTGGGTAGAGGCGTGTGTCTTTTTGCGCCTAAGGCTCGAGAAAGGCATGCGTTGCTATTTTTTGTTGTCAAGAACAAGTCATGTAGAGCATTTTTTTTCAATATAAAGCTATCTAGCCAACACTAGCTTACACAGAATAAATAAATAAATATAAAAGAAATAAAATGCAACACAAAGACTGATGATGTGCTTTGTAATCAAACCTCCACTCTTTCATCTGGTACATACCTCTTGCAATCTAGCTTTTAGCCCCATTCCATCTAGATATTACTCTTTCAATTTTTCTTCGCATATTTGCTTTCTATTTCTTTTCTTTTTTTCATTTTTTGATTACACTCTTTTCTATCTTAATTTTAATATCTTAAAATATAACCTGTCATGTTGCCATTTTTTCTGATTTATGCGTTTTTCTTTCCATGTCTTTTCTCTTGTTTTTTTTATTGATATCTTAAAATATATTTTTCTGATTTATGCATTTTATTCTTTTATTTTTTTTTTTGCGCCTCACTTCACTCAGGCGCGCACCTTCACCTGGAGGCTAGCGCCTAGGCTCCAGCAGCTCTTTGTGCCTCAGTGCGCCTTGCGCCTTTAATTATTATGCTTGTGGTAAAATTCATAAAAAGACACGTCAAATACAATATCTGGTGATAACAAAATAAGTGTTTTGTTTTATAGGACCAGAACGAATGGATGTGTCTACAACATCAACATCTCAGGCATGCGAGATCCCCAGTTCAGATGTGATGATTTTGGAGGGACATGCATCTGAGGTTCAAGCATTTTCATGTCCTCATGCACTTTGTTTTAAAATGTTCTCTGTCGTTCTTCCCTCCTGCATTTTTAGGAGGATGTATATACTATAATGTAGCAGTTTTCTTCTCTTTCTTCCTTCAGGTTTGTGCCTGTGCCTGGAGTCCAACAGGATCACTTCTTGCATCTGGGTGAGTGCTTTTTTCTGATTGAGATAAGCTGACTTGATGAGTACTCACTCATCTATTTGCATTTAATGATTATAGATTAATCCCCTTTGCCCTTTTTATCTTCAATTTTCCTTATATTTTGCTGTTATTGGTCTCAAGTATTTGCCAACTGTGTTCATTTTACTAGTATTGAATAAAGATTAAAATTTTATTCTAAAAAATGGAGCTGATTGTTTTTCCTGCTGGAAATTTAAACTATATTTACGTGAGCTCAAAGCTAACGTATTTTTACATAATATCCTAAATCAATTTTCCTAAGGAAATGGACTGAAGTTGATTGAGACAATTTGCTGGCCTTATGAGATGGTTAGTCCATCCTCTACTTCTGTGTGTAGTAATGATATGGAAATTAGAGAATAAAGAGTTGAATTTAATTTCATCTCCTTAGTGAGTGTGTAAATTCTATAGCTGATGCATTTGGTTTGTTTACTGTCTTGCTCAACCCTTTTTGATTTGCAAGTTTGCTACATGTATCACCATTTAAGATTATTATTAGTGCTTCATAGCTAAAGCAATGACCATATATAGATTCTGTTCTGTGACTCTACATTAACTGGATTAAAACTGGGTAATTTTTATTTTTTGTAATTAAAACTGGTGATTAAGGATCGTCAACAATGATAGCATTTCCATGCTTATAAAATGTACATGTCCTCAAGACTAATTTTTTGTAAGATGCACTGCATCTAGCACAACTATGCTGTAGACTTCTTTGTTTTAGTTTTGTTTTACATTTTCTCTTTGTGCTTTGGTTTCTAGGTCTGGAGATTCCACAGCACGTATTTGGTCCATAGCAGAGGGGACGTCTAAATCAGGCGTGCAGAATGGTCCATTAAATGTGCTGGTGCTGAAGCACGTAAAGGGAAGAACAAATGAGAAGAGCAAAGATGTTACAACACTAGATTGGAATGTGAGGTTTCTTACAGGTCTTCATTATTGTTGATGGTAGATGTTAATGTCTGTTCATATGATCATCTTTACAAATCCAATATGGTGCCTTTTATACATCTTAATGTTTCCTTGGGGTTATCCACACAATGGGTTTCCTAACCCTACACAATTCTGTGGTTTCTGTCCTTCAAACCTATAAAGTTGCTTTTACTGTCTCTTTTTCCATACATTGAATTTCAAATTCTGTTAGAAGCAGGAAATTACTTATGATACTAAATTCTGTCAGTTCCTTTCATACTTAATGTCATTCATTTGCCTCAATGTGCAGGGTGAGGGGACCTTACTTGCAACAGGCTCATATGATGGGCAAGCAAGAATCTGGAACACAAGTGGTAAGATATTTTCATCAGAAGCTTGGTTCGTTGCCCTCTATTTCTGTTCAAAGACCTGCTGTAATTCTATTTTATAAAAATAAATAATGTGTAGAATGCTACCATGTTACTTCCTAATCTTTTGTAGTCTGTTTTCTTGTTTTCCACACTTTTCAGCCATATAGGCATGCTTACAGCATTAGCAACCAGAATGAATCTGTTAACTAGGGCAGTTTGGTATTGAGGCCTAGCTGGTTGGTGGACCATGTGTCTTGATATTGGTCTTTTCAAGGAGCCTAAAGTTTTTTAGTCTTCTCATTTCTATATAACGTTTTAGTTATTTCAGAAATTTAAAGGAATTTGTTCGAATATCTATTGTTAATTGCAATGCTGTTACTTTGGCATTTCACTGCATTTTTCCCCTATCTAGGTGAACTAAAGACTACACTGAGCAAGCACAAAGGGCCCATATTTTCTCTGAAGTGGAACAAAAAGGGGGATTTTCTTCTTACTGGAAGCTGTGACAAAGCTGCAATAGTATGGGATGTGAAAACTGAGGAGTGGAGACAACAGTTTGAATTTCATTCAGGTTGTAAATTAAACTAAATCTCTTTGGAATTGGTTTTCTTTTCTTCACAGAACTATTATTCACATAACTGTTGTATTTCTACTTTTCAAACATTTTTAGGACCTATACTTGATGTTGACTGGCGCAATAATATTTCATTTGCAACAAGCTCCACAGATAATATGATATATGTTTGCAAAGTTGGAGATCCCCGCCCTGTTAAAACTTTTGCTGGGCATCAGGTTTGTGCCCGTGTTGAACTACTTCTTCCCCGTGTCATAATGTTTGGAGTTGAGGTCTTTGTTGAAGTGGTTTAGTACGACTGCTTAGAAGTGGTAATTTGTGACGTGTCAGGTAGTATCTGGGTTGTAAATGCCCAGTTGAACTTGGCCTGTGTTTGATATTCTAAATACTGCAATCTGACCTCTACTATGATTGGTCAGCCAACAGCCATCCAAACTGGTAAAATAAATACTCAAAAACATTTTTATGATTTTAAATATTGAATTGAGATAGCACCAGTTAGGTTGATCTCAGATTGATGGGCATGAAACTTTGTCTCGTCTCATGTAGGCATGATCATGGATCCAGAACAGCAGGTTCTAGTTATAAAGAGGGTACTGTTTTTAGGCAGTTCTTAAGACGGTATTGGAATTGCCGGTTTCATTTCCGTCCTAGTTTCAAACTGAAATCAGACAATCCTTTTCAAGCTTTTTTATTTTTTGGTTTTATAGATTGAATAATAATAATAATAATAACAAATAGTACCATTAAAAGAGAATAAACTAATTTAGTAAAAAGTGTTAAAATTTATTTTAAATAATTATAATAAACAAAAACAATATCGAAACCAGGAACTGTTGACTGCAATTAGGTGCTGGTTTTGATCGGTTTGGTTTCAGTTTGTTTTTGGTTTGAAACTGAATCTTGGTCATGCCTAGTCTCATGTGCATTATACTTGTGTGGTGTCATAAATTAGAAATCTGTGAATTAATGAGTCCACATGATTTCTATTTGATGCCCAAGTTTTGATTTGTTCTGTAGGCAAACTGTCGCAAATGAAACTTCTTTGTTGTGGTTAACATTTTTTGCTTAAAATTTCAGGGTGAGGTTAATTGTGTCAAGTGGGATCCAACAGGCTCATTACTGGCTTCATGCTCTGACGATATCAGTGCTAAGGTTGTTTTACACTGCCTTTTCTTCATTTATGTAGTTATGTTGCACTTTTATTTCCATCTATATGTGTTTTACTTGTGTGTACTCTTAGTCTATAAGTTTCTCATGAGGCCTTTCAAACTCAGTCAAAAAAATTATTCGATATGTTTGTTCGGTTAATACTTGTTAATTTTTTATGTAATGGTTAACAACTCCTGGAATATCTTGTTGCAGATATGGAATATGAAGCAGGACAAGTATGTTCATGATTTGAGGGAACATTCTAAGGTGCTGATGGATTTTTGTTTTTCTTTGCCATGGCATTGTTTTGGTTTTCATGCACATATTTAGGTTCATTGGATTGCAATGACAAAATTGGACATTGCTTCTTGCAGGAGATTTACACCATTAGATGGAGCCCCACTGGACCTGGTACAAACAATCCTAACCAACAATTAGTGTTGGCAAGGTGTGATACCTCATCAGTGAACTTAGATTTTATTTTGTCTGCATTGCTTGGTTATATGCATGTGTTACAAGTTAAAACTAGTTGCCTGAGTGGCTGAGTCTGGCCATGGTCATTTAATGTTATTAATTGCTAATACTAAAGTCGATTTAGATCCTAAATAAAAGTTTTTATTAGGATCAGAGGAACTTTTTCCCCCTTTATTTCTGGGTTTGCTTCTGATCTTTGGTTGCGATTCTACACAGTGCATCATTTGACTCGACCGTGAAGTTATGGGATGTGGAACTTGGAAAACTTATCTGCAGTTTGAATGGACACAGGTGACCGTCTGAACCCCTTTCTCTTTTTTTTTTTTCCTTGAGTTGAAGCAGGAACACTTAAATGAGGCAATTTTGAGACATTTCTGCCTGGCAAAATAGGGAATGACTGTTCCCTAGCATGGTCAAAGTGATTTTTTAATTATCAATGTCCTTCCAGGATCCCATTTGCTGTGACCATTCTTGAATTGTTGCTAACGATTTATAATTTTTATTAAAAAATATCTTTTAAATTGATGTGCATCCTTCACTGTATCTGCAGGGATCCTGTGTACTCAGTTGCATTTAGCCCAAATGGAGAGTATCTGGCAAGTGGGTCTCTTGATAGATGTATCAACATATGGTCTTTGAAGGATGTTAAAATCGTAAAAACATACAGTGGCAATGGGGGAATATTTGAGGTTTGTTGGAACAAGGAAGGTGATAAAATTGCAGCCTGTTTTGCCAATAACACAGTTTGTGTTTTAGACTTGAGAATGTAGGGTACTGAGGACAACATCAATTATCTCAGGATTGCCCTCAAAGATTGCGGGCATTCTGTTTTGCTGGTCGTAATTTCTGTCACCGTTTTTCTTTGATGCACAGGGCAAGTGTACCCCAGGTTTGATAGTTTTTGTTAGCTTTACGTAGGTGTAGGTGGTGTTACTAATTCTAATATCTGCTTTTAAATTATAAGCGAAGTTCTCACTTAATCATCAGCTAGGAATCTGCTTTGTATTATATGGATCAGTGACAAATTATGTACAGAATTATTCTCATTGAATTCGTTATTATGATCTTTTAATTACAGTATTGCTTTACTTTAATTCAGCGCCGGGGCTTACACTTTTGTACAAGCATATAATAAGATAAAAGTATCAATATGACATCGTTCTTTTGGATTATCAGGCACTCGATCACCAAAATTTTATTTTAAATTTGATCCTTGGAATCCCATTACCTGGAAGCTGGTATTTACGTGTTGAAGATCAATGAAAGGTTGTTTAAGCAGCACTGAATTCTGTAGAGGCTAATTTGTTTAGGTGAAGACTCTTTCGTAGCGCTTTCAAGTTTCAAGCACATAGTAGGAAAGACTGATCTTAACAATACAATAAAAAAGTCAAAGCGTGCGTTAACAGCAGCAAAGATTTCTGAGAGCAATCTGCATTATGGACGAGAAGCAGTAAACTTACAGTTCACCAGTAATCCCCACAGGAACACGAACCATTAACAAAATGATGGAATCGGTTCCGATCTCTCATAACAATTTTACGGCGGGTAATCTTTGAGATCAATTTAGTCACTGCATGGCAATCTGAACACACTCTAAGGTTCTTCACAATTTTTATAGTAGTTCCTGGTTTAGTACTGATAAGTCCAAAAGCAATGGCAAGTTTCTCACTATGAACTTTAAGGTGCTGCTCCTTTTGTGCATCCCCAATATCATGTAAAACAATATCTATCTGCGGGGTATAACCATGAGCTTTGAGCCAACTGTCCATCTCTTCTAACATCATATATATTTCTTTGGTCTTTGGATGTCTCAAATCTCCAGCAAGAAATTCATGTACCTTGTTACTCACTTCAATTGAACTACAACCAGGTTCCTTTTCTATCCCACTTCCTTTTAGCAAAGTCCTCATCCTTGCCACACCTTCCCAATTGCCAGCTGCTGCATATAAATTAGAAAGGAGAATGTATGTTCCTGAATTTGCAAGATTCCGATTGATAAGAAACTCTGCAATTTCCTCTCCTAAAACTAGGTCTCCATGGAGCCTACAAGCCCCGAGCAAAGTTCCCCGTAAGATGGGATCTGGTTCGATCTCCATTTTCTTAACAAAATCATATGCTTCTTTCAAATGACCGGCACGGCCAAGAAGATTAACTATACATCCATGATGCTCAAGCTTTGGTTCAATATCATATTCATCTTTCATTGAATGGAAAAACCTCCATCCTGCACTGACCAAACCAGCATGACCACAAGCACTCAAAATGCCAATGAAGGTTATATCTGTAGGTCTGTATCCAAGCCTACACATCTCATCAAACAACTGCAAAGCGTCTTCACTGAATCCATGCGTGGCATATCCAACAATCATTGAATTCCAAACAACAACATCCTTGTATCTCATTCTTTCAAAGACTAACCTTGCATCCTCCAAATTCCCGCATTTGCTATACATATCAATCAAAGCAGTACCCACATGAGCATTAATCTCAATATCATTATTCTGAATATATGAATGAACCCACCTTCCCGATTCTAAAGCACCAATTTGTCCACAAGCAGCGAGAACAGCTAACACAGTCACTTCATTAGGTCTTACTTTAGCCTTCATCATTTGTCTAAATAGCATTAAACCTTTATTAGGCTGTTCATGTTGCACATAAGCATCAATCATCACATTCCAGCAAACTAAATCCCTTTCCTGCAATCCATCAAACAATTTTTTCGCTTCCTTTATCATTCCGTACTTGGCATAGCAAGTAATCATTGCGGTCATCGAAACTAAACTCTTCTCCGGCATTTTATCAAACAACTTACATGCAGATTCAATATCGCCGCCTCTCGCATAAACATCTAGAAGACAAGTTCTCACATACAATTCTGCATCAAACCCAAATTTTATCGCTTGAGCATGAATTGATTTGGCGGGTTCTAAAGGACAGGACTTTAAAATTGTCGAAAAGGTAAATGCATTTGGGATAACTTCTTGCGTTAGCATTTGTGCATAGAACAGAAGAGCTCGGTCATGGAGGTTGTGCAAAGCATGCGCATGTATAATTGAGGTGTAAAAGAAGACATTAGGATTTTGGATTTGGTTAAAAAGAGTAAGAGAGCGATTGAGGTGACCCAAAGAGGAATAGGAGCGTTGAAGCTTGAAGGTGAGAATTGGGTGGTTATGGAGATTGTGGCGGTACAGGAAGGCATGGATTTGGTGAAGATGACTTACGGATTTGGACTTGTCTATTAGTATTGCAAGTTTTTCTGACCGTGGATGGGATAAATTGGCGGAGGAGCGGCTTACGGTGGCGTCTAACGGCGGTGGTGGACTGGTGAAGATGGTGGCAGAGGACATAGTAGCGCACAGCTTTTACTGATAAATTTGGTTACACAAATAGTTGGCTTTCCAAAAATCGTCTTTGTTTACTCGATTTTGATTGGCCAACAGAACGATATTTTCGCTTGAAAATGCCAGCAATGGAAACGACTGTGCGTTTAGATTTGAGAAACAATTTTACTATAAATTGGTCTCCAATTAGTAAATTTCGGATTAAATTAAGACAATAATTTTTAGTTTCAGGTTAATTGGATCAAATTTTCGTTTTTTCAAAAACAAATTATGTAACTTCTTGCTTTAGGTTCAAATTGGAATAAAACTTTCTTCACAATCTTGAACTTAAACCCAATCTTGCGACAAAACTCAGCGCTATTAACGATACCTCAGTTGATACGTGCACGTGCTGCCAATTGTCTCGGGGTACTTTCTTCTTCAATCGGACTTGTTAAGCTCGCGAGTAATTAAATTTATTTTCTCTCTGTGTCAATTTGTCTTTCTAACGTTAATCGCTACGTTCGGATTAGGAACTTTTTCCCTCTCTTTTTATTAATTTTGTTAGAACAACTAGATTTTACTTTTAACAGTTTATTTGAATATTCAAAATTTAAAAGTTTTCTTCTTTGATTATTTTTTTTTTTTTTTGTAACCCAGAAAATGTTTTAGCTTGACAAGCCACTTTGTACCCATGTTTTGGTTTTTGTTCAAAATAAAGATTATTACTACTCTGTTTCTACAGTCTACTTCTACTACTAATAATGTGAGAACCACAAAATTGGGTTTGCTTGTTTCATCTTGGTTTCTGATGACCTTAACTTTCCATTACGCTAAAGCGACCCTCAAGCACAAGATTAGCCTTAGCCTGATTGAAAGAGCATTGATGAATATAGAGCATGCTGTTGTTTTGCATGCTTTTCCAAGGAGTTTGGGAATGGAATATTGTGAGGTTCTGTCCTCTCCACTCCAGCTTGTAAGCCCCTTTAGAGGAGGTGAAACAAATCTCTTCCTGTAATCTACGCATTTAAGAGGGAGAAGAGTAACATTTCACCACTTACCTGTACCAAAAACATCCTAAGAAGAATAATAGCATTTTAGGCAGGAGATTAGAAGTCTAAATAAAACAAACTGTTTTGCAGCTGTTGACTGTCACAGGACAAATGTATTAAGGAACCAATTACTGACAAATAGAACATAAAAAATAGAGAAATTTCGACAATTTCCTCGGAATCACTTGTATCATATGCCTGCGGCATATGTATAGTATCATCACAATCACTGAGAATCGAAGCTGGCCTTTCTGTCAACTTGTTTAATTCAAAAAAAAAATTGAAATTTGTTTTGTGTATATAGCAAGTCATGAGTTGTAAACTGATGGACAATATGGTTGTGAATCCCTGACTAAGTAGTTACGAAAAATGTATTTAAGAAAGACGTGCTCTTAGTTAACAAACCAACTGGTTGCTTTAGTGTGAATTACAAGATGAATGCCAAGAAAATCATAAAATTTACCCGGAATAGACATGAAAAATAGACTTTTCCTACTCAATTAATCCTGGGATAATCAAGCTCAAACTTCGTGTCATATTAAAACTAGTTTCCACGCCCTATGAATTCTGTTAAGATTTCCTGTTTCCTCTGTCAGTTACCACTGAAACTCACTTGGAAATGAGCTCTTAAACATTTAATTCTGCTCATTTTTTCCGTATGTTTTATTCTCTTACTATTTCTTTGAACTCATTGGCCCTAATTTTTAACATCTGCTAGATTGTTCTTTGTAAATGTGCCATGGATGGAATAAAGAGTTTTTATGATGAAATGAATAGTTATTTATTTGTACTATAGGTACCTGAAGTAACTTGTGGATTGGTGCTCCAAGTGTTATGCTTTTTTTGGTTTAAGTATATCAGTGAGGATTACTTTTGATGTAGGAGGCATGTCTCTGTTGTCGATCACATTTTGTTGTTTACTTCATTCTTCTGTTCTTAGCAGCTAAGAACTGGATTCAAGTAGGTTGAACATTTCACAACTGGTTTTACTGGCCCTTTTACAAGCCATTTGACTGGCATAAATTCATATGATCTCTGTTACAAATTAGGGTAACTCTTCCTTCCATTTACCATTTATGTGCTTCAGACTTCAGTTTTAGTAATGCAGACTGTTGATGGGAATCAACATTTCAAAAAAATATATCTGTACATATGCATTAACCTTTGGGTTGGTTTGAATTGAAACCTGTTAATAGTTTTCCCTTCTCTAGGCTAAAACTCCTTAATTAATGGTTAAACAGTGGCTTTGGGAAGGCATCATTACATACAAGAATTCATTTGCTCTAGCACTTGAAAATGAAAGATGCTTGAGCTTGATTCAATAGGACTAGCTATATTAACTCCCAACCAACCATATTCTGACCATACCTTCATCTAAAATGAAGGTGTCTTGTATTCTTTTAGAACTGCTTGTTTGTGTCCATAATTATGCTCGTTTCTCTAGGTTATGCTGCTGCTACTTGGTTGGTCAGAGTTCCATGTTGCATTTTTCTTCTTTTTTTTTAAAAAATAAAATATTATTCTAACTAATTTGAGTCAGAGTCAGATTGAACTTTGTTTCTGGATACAGTGCAGCCAAGTCAATCATAAAACGTGGCATTAAATTGTGGAAAGAGCAAAATATGGGTTCCAAACTTTATGCTAATGCATATAAATGTTCTATATTCTTGAGCACATGCTGGTGCCATTACTGTTTCAGGCACTATGTCCCACACTTACTTGACCCTGGATAAGTTGATATTTTCTTGTCTCCGTAGGTACCCGTAATGCAAGAAAACGTGGTCTTCCCTCCCTGAATCTAGTTCTGCATGGTTGTCGGGAGTTAAATATAGAATTTCATGTTCTGTTTTTGCTTCTCGAGATTCATTTATCTTAACATAATTCTAATTAGGTTAAGGTTCTTAGCTTTAACATAAAAGGATTTGTGCCCTTCAAGTACGTATAGCAAATACAGCCTTCTATTATTTAGTTGTATCTGAGGTATGCATTGTAATAACAAAAGATATGTATATAATAGAACAATTGATAAATTACCGTTCTGCATTTTTGAGTCAGTAAAATTCGATGGGAGATATTTTTCTTTAAATGATGTCTGTCATCGTAGATGTTGCATATTGTTTGCTAATTGTTTTCAGAAAACCAGCAAAAGGAGAGTATAGTGTGGAAGTCTAGTTCTCTCTCTCTCTGTATAAGGAACCAGATTCATGGCCACGAGCACAAACAAGAATGGCTATGTAGTGTTGAGTCATTTTCATATGGATGGAATTGTTTGCAATTCTCAATATTCTCTTACATTAACAATCAATTCATCGTAGAGCAGAAACATCCTGAAGAAATTTATCAGAATAATTCTACAAAGGTTGTATTAGCCAATGCTTGGGGTCGAATGCCATAACAAGAGGCATATAACTTAAGAACTACTTTTAGGCTAAGCTGCTTTTTCAAAAGCGATCCATTATTAACGTTCAGTTTATGATATGTTTGCATCATCTTAGCTCATTGAATAATGAAATAGCAAGTTGAGAAGCTTATCATATTCCCTTTTCCTCCTTTTCTTGCCTCTTTTTGATGGGTAAAGGCATACAATCCCTTTGCCATGCTAGACGTAGCACTTTAATGACATCCGATAATCTCTTCTTGTTTTGATCTTTATCAACAGGATACTATAACTTTGATACTTTAATAAGATGATTGGCTTCTGATGTTTCTACTTCCTTGTATTATTCATTTCCTGATTAAAAGCTCTTAGCAGAAGAAAACAAGTTTATCTCCAACCTACTTAACTAAAGAATTGAAGATATATCTGCATTTGGCTAGACAAGATAACAGCAAAAGAAAAGAAACATAAAATTATAACATCCCGTGAATCACCAATTTGTCATTTTATAATCTCTGCAGATTATCGATCATTGGTCATTTAATGATTTATATTTTTATGCATTTCTATTGTTTTATTTTTATTTTTTAACTTGTGTTCCTGCTAAATTTGGCATATATTTGAAACTACTTGATTGATAAGACAGGTCTAGTGTTCAACATCTGACTCAGCATTCCAACACCACAATTATTTTATCATAAAGAACCTTCAGCACCAAAGCTGCTTTCATTACAGACACACCAACACTGGAGACAAGCCGAGATTTTATAATTTATAGCATTATTATTATTATTGTTATTATTAGAACAGCAATGATTCTGAGAATAAGCACAAGTGGTTCCCAATGCTTTTCTCCTACTGTACATATACATTGCCCATTACACACCCACATAGATCCTCTCTGATTTTAGGATCTAAACCCAATTAGAAATGGACAATCCACATTTCACTCTCGTTAATTTTTATTTATTTATTTATTATTAGTAGCCATTATCATGACTTAACTGGGTCCCTCCATCCCTTCAAATGGTATTGTCTTATAATTTCACAGAAAGTTCAACAAAAATGAATGGCATCTCCACTTAAGAATCTTCCAAGGAAGCTTAACATTCACTAACCTGTTGGATGCTTTCTCTTAATGTAAAAATTCTCTCTTTTCTAATAGTTGCTGTTTCCCTTTTATAATGATGTTATATTATATGATTCATAAAACACTGAAAATGCCTTTACTACTTCCAGTAACATAGAATGTGGAAGGAAAGTACAGGATGTGAGAGTGTTGAGAAGTTATGACTACCCATTTCTCTGTCAAAAAAATTGTCCAACTCTGCTTTTTTCCTGTACTTAGCCTTCTATTTGATTGACCATTGGCTCTTTATTAAATATAATTTCCCCTATTCTTTTTCAAGACCAATAAGATTATTTCTAAAGTTGTGGTCCAAGTTTTGAGGGTCCTGCTTGGGCGGCTGAAATCTGCAGGATGAGGCAAATTGTTCAGGACCATGTTCTGAAACATTTCTAATTGAAACTCTGATTTTCTTTTTTTTTTTTTTTTTTTTTTAATGTGTAGTTTGAAACTCGTTATAACAATGAGTTTTCATTCATTAATGCAAAAAATGTCTTTAAACTATGAAAGCATAAGTTTAAATCGATAAAATTTGATTGAAAACGCATTTAGTTTTTGCCGATTCAACAGTCAGATGTTTTTTTTTTTTCCCTAAACAACTCAATCAACCAACAAGTTCAATCAAAAACAGAACAAATAGACATGAAACCTAAATCATGATTTGACTAGTGATAATATTATAGACAATTAAGCTTCTGTTCTATAGCAGTCCCACAAGGGTTCAGTTTCTTCTGATATACAGAAAATAAAAAGTTGAAAACGATGAGTCAGGAATCCTAAGCTTTGACACAAACCAACTCTATTACTTGACATAAGTATTTCTCATCCCCACCCCACCCTTTTCAAAATGTTAAAAGGCAAAAAAGATAAAATTAATAATATCCTTCTCCACTTCCTCTTACTTGTATAAATACAATACCCTCCTCTTTCTTTCTAGCACTTTATTTATACAATACTGGAAAACACCCTTTACCTCCATAAATCATAAACCTAATTTCCTCTAAATTGGAAATTCATTTACCATGAATTTCCAAAACTTGGAAGAAGAAGAAGAAGAAGAAGAAGAAACAACAACTGGAATATCTTCAAAAGCTGGCGGAGATAATCTCAAAGAATGGTTGAGTCTAGGCCTCAGCAGAAATAAATCTCTCACAATTGAAAATTGTAATATTGAAACAGCATCATCATCATCATCAAAACCTGTTAGTACTAATAAGGTTTTTTCATGCAATTTTTGCATGAGAAAATTTTATAGCTCACAAGCTTTAGGGGGTCACCAAAATGCACACAAAAGAGAAAGAGGAGCTGCAAAGAGGTTTCAGTCCCATAAAATGCTTATGGCAAGTAATACAACAACATTAGGGTACTCTTTTAATCCTGTTTCTGTTAGATCACTTGGTGTACAAGCTCATTCACTTGTACATAAGCCTAGTAGAGAAGGGTCTTGTTTGGTTGCAAGATTTAGTGATGCAAACTCTGGATATGGCTTGGCTCGGCCACCAATTATGCTTGAAGTAGCAACGGATTTGGTTTGGCCAGGAAGCTTTCGCGTGGATAGAGAAAAAAGTTCTGATTTGCATAAACTTGATTTAAATCTTAGGTTGTGATCAATATTCATAACACCTTAGCTGCTGCCTTTTTTTCTTTTCTTTTTTTTTTTTAATTGTTTATGTAATATTTTATATTATTATGTGCACATTCATGAAATAAAGGTACTAATTACATCAATCTTTAATTGCAATTATTTAAATATCAATAAATTCTTATAGACAGTAGATCTCTGAAAAGCACAGTACAAATAATCAGAATAAAAAAAACAGAAAACTCTTATATATATACTTTTTTTTCTCCGGTTTAAGAAATTCCAAGGGTCAGGTTAGGTTCTCTCGTTAGTCACTGGATAAGTAGAGCCCAAACCACAGATCGCTTTGATGGGCCTTCTTGGGCCATAGAAAAAACTAAAATTTATGTAATTAAACTCACAATACAATAACTCATAACATAATCGAGCGGTAACAGTTTAGTGGATTATTTCTACATAATTAATAGTTTAATTCAGAAAAAAAAAAACACTTATAAGAAGAGAGAGTCATAAATCTCGAAAAGAAATTAATTATACGGACGAAAAGAATATAAAGATATTTATGAAAAATCCAAAAGAATTAGTCTCGTGCCCACTCAATGATTTCTTGTTTTATTTTATTTTTTAAACTTCAAATGACAGAAGAATGGGAAGAGCAGACAGCTATTTCCCCCCAATGACGTGATCATATCATCCCCTAACCTAACCTTTTTGTGATTGTTTTAGTTGCCAAACCCAATCAATTTACTACCTAAGTACATATTGCCTAAATATCATAAGGGCTTAACCTTCTCTAAGAGTGGCCCAAAACTTTAGGCCCAATCACTTGAAGCCATATAGAAAAGGCATAACCTCTTAATGGAAAGTTTCAAAATTCAACAATTAACCATTTGAAAATTATTAACCAAAACACTAGGCCTCAAAAGGTGGCCATTGAAATTGGAGAGCTCAAATTTCTACAAACCCCCAACTTCTAATATAGGAAATAAAAAAAAAAAAAAATTACGGTTGACTTTGATACCAAGTATTATGACCTTCAGAGAATCACATCTTAAAAGTTAATTGTTGAAATTAGAAAATGCAAGTTCATGTAAACCGTATATTGAAATTATATATTTCCAATATTCGATTCAAGACAACTCTTGTACCTTGTCCTGCAATCAGGATGTAACAAAATTGCAAACACTGCTATATTTGTGAAGTCCATGTAATTAACCTTCCCTTCTAGTTTAGTTTATTAGGTTATAGAAAGTTAATTACGTTATAAACTATAATTAGTATAATCCATGCACATTTTTCTTGCAGAACAATTAGTATAAGTGTAGGGAGAGAAAGAGGATGCTTTACTGATATTCCTTAGGGTATACACATGGGAGAGATGTTAATTGGTCGGCCTAAACAGCAAATTTAGAATCTAAATGCATAGACATATACATATATATAGATATAACATGTAACCATGTGATGTTTGGCATAGTCTTGTGTTCAAAATATATATATAGGCAGAAAGTGTAATATATTTCAAGAACCAATGTGAACGAAAGAAAAAATGGTCATGGTGTAGATCGACAAATCATTTCAGTTACAATAAAAGAGCACATAACTCCAATTTTGAAACAATACAAGTAAAAGTTGATCGTAGGCTATGCATATATGTGTATTATTTTTAAATTTAGCAAAAAAAATGATATTATAAGTTAATTTAATGAACTAATTTAACGAAGAATGGATCATTATTTTGAAAATAAGAAACTCGTAAATAAGGAAAAATCATCATTTATTATATGATCACTGCAATCAAACCACTAGTAAAATGGATAATAAACACTTAATGATTAGTTAATAATTAATTTTTATGTTGAAAATTTTCTTGAGATCAACTGCAAGTATCATATGCTAATTCTAGTGTAACAAGAAAAAGAGCCAAAAAAATTCATTGTTTTTCTTTTTTAAAGATCAATTCACCATATTACCATTTTTAGGGTAACAAGGAAAATACCGAATGTTATTATTAATTTTGTCTCTATCGACTTTGTGCGATCCATTGTACACATACGCTTCATTGTCTGTGTAACGTGTTTGACAAGTTCATGAACCATTGTTTAACTTTTTTTTTTTTTACCTGTCCATTCCTTACACCTTTAGCTAATTTCTATTTTTCCTACATTTTTTTTTCTCCAGTTCGTTGTTAATGTGCATTTTAGGTAGGGCTAGAAATAGGTTGCAAGAAAATTTTGGAGAGGACACACATGGCTACATGTAGAACCCATAGTATAGATTATCTAAAAAGGATCAATTCTAAGTTTATGTATTTAAGAAGTTAATGATATTGGCAGGTAGCTCATGCGTATGCATGTGAACTTAAACACGATTTTAGAAATTATGGTTAGTTTCAGTTATTTATATCTTGAAAAAATAGAGGAAATTAAACTCATTCTTACCAAAAATAAGTATGGTATCATGAAGACAAAAATTATAGACCACGAGATTGGAGGGGGGAAGAAACCTAATTTTCTTTTATGATTTTAATTTATTAACATGTCAACAATATAGATAAAATAATTCTACATTTTCGTGATTTATTCTGAGATCCTACTGTCGGCGAGAAAAAGTTGACATTGCAAATTTGAATGCCAACCCAATTTAATTGTCATATCAAATAACAAAGACATGGAAAATTAAACTAATATGAGTGTTGTCAATCACTTAACATCAACTGTACTTAGTCGTATAATACAATTTAATTGCGTTTTGAAAATGAAGTAATCGTGTACATAGTTGTATAATATAATTTAATGAATTTAATTGCGTTTTGAAAATGAACTAATCGTGTTTAGTTTTCGATTAGTTCATTGAGACAGGGTAACATTTTTATAAATGTAGCTCAAGATTATGGAAAGACATATGCTTGATTATATTTGGTAATATATAGAACAAAAAATGATGTTTGATTGTTACAATCTTGGCTCTATTGTTGCATGCCTAAGCCAAGACAAGATCCAATGTCGTGCCAGTTAAGGATAGAAAACCAATGCAAACACAAATACATTGTATCGGATACATCATATATTTAGTCAATGGTTAATTATATGTCATTGTACGTACATCTTTTTTTTTTTTTTTTTTCAACTTACAATTTGTGAAGTATAGATTATGTTCCTAATGATTCGACAATCAACAGCTAATTAATCTCTTATTGCAGAAATAACAAGCATGAATATGTTTAATTTGTTGATAAAAACTTAATATCCATATGTATAATTGTGAGAGTAGCCGAGTATTTAAATTTTAAAATTATTTGACATAAAAAATTTAATTTAAACATGTGTATAATTGACTAAAAATAATTTCAAAGTAGCGTGTGTATTTATATGTCTTAGTTTGAAACTTACCTAAATAATAATTGCGCATGCCTGTTTGATGATACTTAGACAAAATTTAAAAGTCTTTGTCTATGTTCAACTTAAGAAGGTGAAGGAGAAGAAGAAGAAGAAGAAGTTGCAATAATGGTATTTGACCAGACGCTTTAATGGAAGAAATATTGTATTTTACTTTCTCTCGTGGGTGTAATAAGACAATTTTATCAGAGGATAGTATGACTAATGAGATTTTTCTTTGGTTTATACATATTATTTGTATATACCAAAGTATTTGATAATGTCACGGCATTGACAACCATAACTTTTACCACTTCTCTTCTTTTTTTTCCTTTTTCCTTAGGTTTTATAATCATATCAATATTACTTTTATAAGTCGAATACTGATCAAGAATATGCAAACCCAAACCAGAAGAAGAAGCAGAACTTGCAAGCTAATTTCCACTAAAATTAGCTTCTACAAAACATGAGAAATTGCGATCTCTTCAAAAAGTGGAAAATAAGATTGAACAGACCAACATAAAGTCATTCGTTTGATTCGTGTTATTCATTTGATTCAAATCGAATAATATATATATTTCGTACTGTTAGCTAGGGTTAAAAATGGCTGACTAATATGCATGGCAGCATACGCTACATTTCACCAAGAACAGAAGAGGCCAAATTGCCTTAGCTGCACCCATCTGAAAAAGGGTGATAAGGAAATGATTTCCGCGGAGAAATGTATCCGTAGGGAGTGCTTAATTCAACTGTTGAGTTGGTGATCGTGTATGACCCACAAAGAGCAATGGATGTTTCTTTGACTCAGTCATCTTCAAGATCATTAGGATCATCTTAAAGAAGTTGCAGCTTTAAGAGCTGTCTATATGCAGAGACTGACAAAACTTGTGGGACTTAAATAACAAAATAGGAAAAACATTGTAAGAGCAAGTACTAATGTCAGTTTCCTCTATATCTGCCTAACTCTTCAGTTTTCAGGACCACTTCTGATTTTTAGGAGTACGAAATCTCTTCTTGCCTAATATAGCTAAGTAGAGAAGTAATAATGATCAAATATATTTGATTTCAAGGTTAAAATATTGAATTTCGCTACGTTTTATATATATATTCAAAAGTAAATTGAGACAAAACATTTAAGCTTTTTTTTTTTGGGGGTAATTGACAAAAGAAAATATTTTAGAAGCCTTTGAAAATTTATTTTTTTCGAAAGACACTCTATTATTTTATAATGGCTTGAGTTGCTTATACTCATTAGACACTATCTATTCAATAAAAAAATAGTCATAGTTGATTAGATATAAAAAATATATAATGCAATTATATGTACGTAATATGTGCCGAAATGGATTACGCATGCGAAATCGAGATACAATGCTACATCAAGAGAAATTAATCAAAAACTTGTGATACCAGAAAATCGATGATTCAGTAAATGCGCATGTAGGAGTTTTAACTGTGATTAAATTTTAAGTCGGATCATATAATTTTTAATAATAGAATCCGAATGACCGTAATTTAAAAAAATTATAATTGTATCAAAGTAATAATTAATAAGAGAGGGCTAGTCAAGTCAAAGTGGATAAGAGATTGAGAATTTCTTGCATTTTGAATTTGATTGCTGTGCACATTTCAACTTGTTGGAAGTCCACACGATACACAATTTTACCTAATTGTTGTTTTTTTATGAGAATTTTACCTAATTTTTGTTATGTTATGATAAATTTTATTATCGATAATAAAAAGAACAAAATTATTATTTTTTTTGAATATATAACATTAAGAATTAATTAGTTAAATTGCATTTAAACATGTTTCTTCATTAAATGAATGGTTCCTTATCATTTTTCTCTCCAAGTCTCAGTCATCACGGTGATACCTCCTCTACACCCAATTAGATATTTACAGCATGAAAAAAAAAATTAAAATTTGTGGAATGGGTAGCTATTGAGGTGGTAGTTGGGATGTCATTTCCCCATATATTTCCACAATTTTTGTTTCTGTATATGACTAATCATATGACATGGGTAACAAGAATTGTTTGATTAAAGTAATATATTGTAGCCTTCACAAATAGTTTCCTAAATCTTGTGTTTTTTCCATCTGTTGGCATTTTATATGACACACTTTAACTTAATTATCAAGTTTACTGCTACATAATAAATAATTATTATTAATTACCTTATCAATGAATCAGCATTTGTATATTTTATACCCATCAAATTTCAATTATTCTTCATTTTGCTTTGCATGTGAACCAACAATATACATTTTTTCCACCATTTTATTTTTATTTTTATTGCTGGGTACGTAGGGTAGTGTTCAGTGACCACACTACGACTGTTGATAGCAACTATATAGCAAAATAAGGAATGATTTTTTAGTGGTAAGGAAGGAATCAATCTAATGTTTTTATTAGTGATATTTACATTTTCAATGGTTGAAATTTGAAAACAATAGCAAAAGAATTGGAGGACAAAGTGTCTAGCTCCTTCCATTATTTTTTGCTACATTTTATTTTTTTTTTCCATAACAAAATTGATGAACCTAAAAAGAAAAAAAATTCTAACCTATGCGATCTATGAAATTAATTAAAGTTTAATACTTTTATTAAAATAGTGTTTTATCAAAAATGTCATATCACGTGACGTGTCGTATGAGACGTGTTATTTCTATTTCTATGAAAGTTACTAAATTATTTTTATTTTTTCAATTAATATATTCCCTTTTGAAGAAGGTGCACAAATGTTTATTGAAGTAGAAAAAACATAAAAAAGGAAGATTGAAAGTTTCCTGGTATTGCTATGTTTACTATGAGCTACACAACATTGCACTTGCATAGGCCACCAATACCATCTAACCCTAAAATAAACCCAACATCAACATTCAACTTGTTAAAGTCAGCTTCTTTGAATTGGAGGAAGAAAATTATCATCAAAGGGAAAAACTACAAGAAAGGTTTATTAGGTTTACCTTTTCTTGTGGAAATAATTAATAAAATCAAGTTTCTTTTAATCAATCTTGCTAGTGGAATAGTTATTTGTGATGCACAATTACATATGCAAAAGCAGAATTTCTAAAAGTAAAAATCGAAAGGAATAGCAAAATGACAAGGTTTTACACTAAAAGAGGCCCAACTGCTTTAGAGTTTTTATCCATTTAAGGTTGAGGATTTGATTTGTTACCATCATTTACAAGTCATTTAACTATTTAAAAAAAAATCCACGTGAAATTTTTCGCCTCTCTTTACAAGTGCCTTTAGTTGAAAATTAAACCCAAAAACTCTTTTTATATATTCAGTCCGTATTGACAATTGAACTATAATTTATAAGTTTTATTTATATATTTTTTAATTTAATATAAGATGTATATATCTCATAATTATATTTTTTTTTGTTTTCTCTTTATTATTATTATTATTATTAGATGGATGGATGGATAGATAGATTGATAGATGGGTGACAAACTAATCCTAGGAACCAAATTGCAGGCAAAATGTAGAGGATAGCTAATGGATAGATGCTCAAATAGTTGCTACCTAGCAAGAAGTCACTCTCGAGTAATTATAATATATTTTGCATTTACAGAATTAATTCTTTCTCTTTCTTGTTTAAAAAAATATTTTGTTATTTTATTTTGATTATAATCAATAAAGAGATGATTATTAAAATTTTGATCCTTCCACAACATCAATTATTAATTATATTAACAAAAATTTACAAATTCATATTATATAATATATTTAATTTAATCCTTCCTCTATATAAATATTTAAAAAAAAATAAAGAAAAAACAACAAGATTTCCTTCTCTTTCATATAGAAAAACGAAATTGCTGGATCCAATTAGATTGTTACAGTACTAAGCTATACATAGACATGGGTAGATATGAAGCTCTAATTTTATAAATATATTTTGCTCATAAATTCTTAATATTTTCCTTAGGATTCCTTCAATGTCAATGTTAAACCGCCATTTAAAACTTTATCACCCCATTTATTTTAATCCGAAATCATTATTATATAATATATGATTAAAGATTAATTATTCTAATCATTTCCCAAAAGGATGGTGAAGAAAACAATGGAGTTTTGTAAATATGCAAACTGACATGACACAAAAACAATGCAAAAGCAAACCTACCCCCGCCTTATCGTCACCATCTTCTACTACAAAAATTAAATCCGTTACAATAACCATCACATAATTCTAACCACATATCACCATCTCCCTTCCACGTGATTACTGCACCTAATACTATAATTATATAATTTCTAATTTGCCATTAGCAAAACAAGAATTTTTGCCCACCATCACAAACGTTTCCGGTTACTACTTAAATTAATATTTTATCACTAATAGGAATATAATTTTTTATTTTTAAAGAGGTTCAAAGGACTGAAAGAATGTTAGTGGACTACTTATTAAATATTGTCGAACATAAATTATTATATTTAAGTAATTCTTTGCTTTAATTCGAATATATATTAATTAATTTCTAAAATCCGTGTACAAGTTTCCAATTAATTTCTAATATCTAAAATAAAATACTAGAAGGAGAAAAAAAAAAAAAAAAGGGTAATCAGACGGTATATCAGCCGGCAGCGATCGCAATCTGAGACCAACAAACTCACCGTATAGGTGCCGCGTGGCCCGCCTGACGCTTAGGTTGAGACAATACTGAGCTGACATGGCAGAACATGTGGACCCATTCATGTCGGGTCTTAAATAACAAAAGTGACGTGTAGTGGTCCCTACGTGTCTTCTGGTCACCCGGCCAAGCTCTGTAACAAAAATATTATTGAAATGATTTTGCTAATATAAATCCGTCAACGTCCTTCCAAATCAACCCTCTTACTGGTTCCTTTTGTCCACGTCGACATATTATACACAATGCATCGTTACCTGGTTTACACAGCAACTTCCTCCTATATATACATCCTTCTCTTCTTCATTTCCTCTCACAGCCCAAACACAGACACCATCTGCTCATCTCTCTTTCTTTTTTTCTTGAAAAACAATCAGATCTTTTGATTTTTGATCATGGCCATTGATTCTGGTCTATCATCTCCTCTAAGTCCTCCTGCATGTCAAAAGGACGCCAAAGTTCTTCAGTTCATTGAAGACATGACTAAAAATGTAGACTCAGTGCAAGAAAGGCTTCTTGCAGAAATACTCAGCAGAAACTCAGAGACTGAGTATCTTAGCCGATTTTCACTTCAAGGAGCAACTGATCGAGACACTTTTAAATCAAAAATCCCTGTAGTTACCTATGAGGATCTTCAGCCTTATATTCAACGTATAGCTAATGGTGATCGCTCTCCCATCTTCTCTGCACACCCTGTTTCTGAGTTTCTCACTAGGTGAGCTAGACCTTTTCAGAACACTACATAATATGTAAATTTTCTTGTTTCTCTTTTTTTTTTTTCATTTAGAAAATTAATGATAACTGTAAATATTTGTAGCTCCGGTACTTCTGCTGGTGAGAGAAAACTGATGCCAACAATTCAAGAAGAGATGGATCGTCGCCAATTATTATACAGTCTTCTTATGCCTGTTATGAATCTGTATGTACATATATTATTTTCGTTTATTTTCAAATCTTTTTGATAAAATGCGAAGTTGACGATAGTTGTACTACTTTGACAGATATGTGCCTGGTTTGGACAAAGGGAAAGGACTATATTTCTTGTTTGTGAAGGCTGAAACAAAAACGCCAAGTGGGTTAGTGGCTCGTCCAGTACTCACAAGCTACTACAAGAGCGAACATTTCAAGAACAGACCATATGATCCTTACAATAATTATACTAGCCCAAATGAGGCTGTTCTTTGTGCAGACTCTTTCCAAAGCATGTACTCCCAAATGCTTTGTGGACTCCTTGTGCGTGAAGAAGTACTCCGTGTTGGTGCAATTTTCGCCTCTGGTCTTCTAAGAGCAATTAATTTCCTTCAGGTGCACTGGAAGCAACTGGCAGAGGATATTTCATCTGGAAGGTTAAACCCTAGGATAAGTGAAGTCTCTGTTAGGGGATGTATTAGCAAAATCTTGAAACCTAACCCAGAACTCGCTGAGTTCATTGCAAAAGAATGCTCGAAAGAGAACTGGGAAGGTATTATAACAAGAATTTGGCCGAATACAAAATATCTGGACGTAATTGTGACTGGAGCTATGGCACAGTATATTCCTACCCTAGAATATTACAGTGGTGGGTTGCCTATGGCTTGCACCATGTACGCTTCTTCTGAGTGTTATTTCGGGCTTAATTTGAAGCCAATGTGCAAGCCGTCTGAGGTTTCTTATACAATAATGCCAAACATGGCTTATTTTGAGTTCTTGCCTCATCAACCCTCTGGAGCTTTCTCTCGTGACTCTCCTCCACGCCTTGTTGACCTTGCTGACGTTGAAGTTGGAAAAGAATATGAACTGGTAATCACTACTTACGCTGGTTTATACCGGTACCGAGTCGGTGACATTCTCCGAGTCACCGGATTTTATAACTCAGCTCCACAATTTCGGTTTATAAGGAGAAAGAACGTGTTGTTGAGTATTGACTCGGATAAAACCGACGAAGCTGAGTTGCAAAAGGCCATTGAAAATGCTTCTTTACTTCTAAAAGAATTCAGCACAAGCGTTGTTGAATACACAAGTTGTGCTGATACTAATACAATTCCCGGTCATTATGTCATATATTGGGAACTAATGGTTAAGGATACAGCAAATTCACCGACAAAGGAAGTATTGAACCAGTGCTGTCTCGCCATGGAAGAGTCACTGAACTCGGTTTATAGACAGGGCCGAGTTGCTGACAACTCAATCGGTCCTTTAGAGATAAGAGTAGTGAAAAATGGCGCTTTTGAAGAGCTTATGGATTATGCAATATCAAGAGGTGCGTCTATTAACCAGTATAAGGTGCCAAGATGTGTTAGTTTCACGCCAATAATGGAACTGTTGGATTCAAGAGTTGTTTCAAAGCATTTCAGCCCATCTCTACCACATTGGACACCAGAACGACGCCGTTGAATGCATGGCGGCAAAAAAGAAAAGAAAAAAGAGGAGGGATTTAATCTATCTCCTTGGGAAGATAGACGTACCAGTGACAGACAGCAACTACTCTCAAATTATGTCTCTTTTCTTTTCTTGAATTTTATCAGCTTTTAAAAGTATCTTTTGAAATAGCATAAGGGAGTCTGTGTTTGTGTAATAAGTTCACATAATCTGTACTGCGCATGATGTAATTGTCCATTATATGTTTGTTTGTCCATTGGAATCCATTACTTCTCACTCCCTGTATGTGTCTGTCTTCTTTCTTTTTCTTTTCTTGTTCTTTATATTGCTTCAGCTTTCTCTAAAGTTTGTAGAAAAGACGTTCATAAAGTGTAAGTCTTGAAACATACTGTTTCATATATATATATATATATATATATATATATATATATATATATATATATATATTAATCAATTCTCTTCTTGATATATGTTTTATTTGGATATATGTAGGCTTTTTGTGCATGGATTTTAGTGCACGTGCTACATATTCTTCTGGTATAGCTAGAGCTTCTTGATATATATATATATATATATATATATATATATATAAAACAACACACAAATACTTGTGGGGGACCTATTGATCTGTTGTGATTACTAAGTTTCTTATAGAGGGTTTTTGTTTGGAACTATATATAGTAGATATGCATATTATAAGTTATGCTTAGTTTCATATATATAGTGGGCAAGCATCTATCGCAGATCTATCGCAGACAGCTCTTTTATAAATATAAAGAAAGCAGAAACTGTTTGTTGGATGCTTCAATTTTGGGACTGGAAAAATATATGGGACAGTGAAAATTAGTTGCAGAAGCATTATAGATGAATTTCTAGTAGAGCCAAATAAGGCCTTGAAAAATATACGGTATGCCTTGATGATTTGCCTATCATTTATATTTGTTCTGCAGTTTTCATACTAAGATTTTTATTATTTCATTATTTTATTTTCTCTCCTTTCCAAACACAGTCTAAGTGTATAAGATGTAATACCTTTTCTCCTAACTAATTACATTTATATATACATAAGCTAATGAAAGAAAAAGCTTTATGTCACGCAATCTTCTCAGTTTATAACTATTTTAATTAAATAAATATTTGTTTATATTACCAATTAAAATTCTAAGGAACTTTTCCAAAAAAAAAAAAAAAAAAAAAATCTAAGCAAAGCAAACAAAAAGAAAAAGGGAGAGGAAGTACTCATAACATAATCTAACAAGAAGGAAAAACATCAATCCTTTTGATCGCATTATAAAATTATTTTTGCTATGAAGCTTCTTGGAAAGATCCTGCCAAGCTGTCTATATATTATTAACATTAGCCCACTGAAAAACGTGCTACTATATATAGGGTCTTCTCTTTATTAGTTCTAAAAACCCAATTCTAAAGGTAACAGAGAGTTCCCAAAAGTGATTAGGCAACAAAATTTTAAAAGAAGCCTAAAGTGGCAAATTGACTCACAGGTCTCAGCTCTACTCTTTTTTTAGCTTAATTAACTGATTAAAAAGATAATTAGGCCACTAATATGTGTAGGCCGGTTGAGTAAAAATGGGGTTAAAGTGATATGTTGTTGTTAAAAGTAAAACTTAGGAGATTGCCTTTGTCGAGCAAGTCAAATTTTTAATGGAATTGAAAGAACATAAATATTTATTAGGGTCCTCCTAATTTTAATTTAGACCTAACTATATCGTTATGGAGTAAAAATTATATTTAATATACCTTTGATTGAAAATTGAAATTAAAAAAATAATTAACTTTATAAGGATTGCCTAATAAATATTAAGTCTAAACACAAAACTGATAAAGCTTTCAAATCCCACCCAAATCATCGAAAGCCATATTTTTTCACAGAGAAAAAGTTTTTCGATAAAAGAAAAGACGATAAGAGCAATCTCAATATCACATAAAGTAAAAAGTTCATAGACTTTCTTGATAATCTCTCTTTGGCAAAAGTAGGTGTATGTAAGTCGAATTCTCAATTTTCTCCCTAAACAACTTATCTTCTGTGTCTTTCTTACGGACAACAACACATAAGCAAGTGGATCTTTTATAGACTTCTTTTGGGTCCACTAGGTAATATGGTGGACTTCCATTTTTCTTCCTATACAAAGCTACAAGAAAAAAAATCTAAAAATGCGACCAACTCGAAAACTGCTGTTAGCTCTGTTATCCTCAGTAGTTCGAAGGAAAATTGTATCTTCTGGTTCTATAAATTAAATTTATATTTTAATATAATTTGAAAATTGAATTTTGGTCGTCATGGAAAGTTCAACTCTAAATTTATAACCGTCAAATTGATATAAATAATTATATTTTGAGTAAGACAATTGCCATTTGTTATTTTGATCGGTCTAATTCTCAGCATCTCTCTCTTTTCCTATTGGAATTGTGATTTTGGACCTCATTTCTTTAGTCAAATCCCAATTTCAAAAGGATTTAACTAAAATAATAGGGTGTTCGCACGTCAAAGAGAATGCACACTAGATTTCTACTTTCTTTCAGAGAAACAAGGTTCTCTCTTGTTGGATTAAGACATGCGAGAGGCCCAAAAATAAAAAAAAAAGGCCAATGGGGAAAAATTGAAGCCCATTGAACCGTTTATGGGCCGAAATAGAAAGATAAGCCCACTTTTCTAATAATAGAGAAAAAAAATACAATGAACTATGAATTCCATTCTATTCTTAGGAATATCAATCCAATTTTTTTTTTTTTTTTTTTTGGTTGATATGTAAATTGTTCTTTGGTCTGCAATCCCAAGTCCCAACTATCCTTTTATCTTGCATTGGAGTCCATAAGAGATGATTAGCCAGATTTCAAATAAATTAATAGCTAATAATTACTATAATCCACCAAACTTTCCAAATCCAACTTCCTATTGCACGAAACCACACAATTTGGTATCAAACTTAATTTTGTAAAGTCAACTTTTTTCCATTGGCCAACAATAATAAGTACATAAAAAGCCAAAAAGGTCCTATAATTAATTGATATCCTGCACTGCATTCAAGTACCCAACCCAACATTCAAATTACAAAATCCTCTCTCTTTCCCAACCAAATCATCAAAACAGACTAGCACCTACCATTCCTTAACCATCTATCACTATTTATCCTTCCAAAATTGCAATTCTTGCTTCTTCTTTTTTTTTGTGCCAGTGATTTTCCTTAACAATGGCATTGTTATTTCATCTTGAGATGCCTGTGGAAGATTCATTCGGAGTTGAGCTTGCAAGATTCATTTCAAGGCCTCAAGAGGTAATTTGGAAGTTCATACTTTTACTTATTTATTTTTCTTTATGATAACGCGAGTAGAATGTTTGTCTTAAAAGGGTGCCGAAATTTTTCCCCAAGCAAGCAATGTAGAAAACAGAAACTGAAAGAGTTTTTTAAAAGAAGATATGAGAAAGTAAAGACGAAGTAGATTTTGATATCATATTAGAAACCTAAGTCCAAGATCTTTACAGACTGAAAATGACATTCATTAGAAAGTAAATGATTTGATTGATTTAGGTAATGAATTGTTGAAATTGTTTCTTCCTCTCTCACTCTCAAGAGTATACATTTTCTATTTTCCAGATATAAGAAAACAATATCAACAAGACGTTGAGAGGATAAAGCAGAAACAATGTGCTCCATACTCGAATTACCTACTACAAATGCAGTGAGTAGTTTACCTTCTCTTTGTTATTATTAATTAATTAATTGATTAAAATTGATTTCCATTTTGGTATATTTCAGGATGAGACGGATGAATGGTGTGCAGCATTTACTTTTTTCGCTCGTTTCTCTGCCTATGTTGCAATTTTAGGTAAATTAAGATCATTACTCATTAATTCTTATCTCAAAAATATAATTTAATTTAACTTATTTATTTCAATTATGCAGCTTTGATGGTGCTTGTAATTTTCCTAATTATGAAATATATTATGGATATTGGGAATGAGACTAACCCTTTACTACCGGAAAAGGCAATGACATTTAGCTATGGAACATGCGATAGAGATTTGGAGTCTGGAAATATTAGTAGTAGCAGTAGCAGTAGCAGCGGTAATAATTCTTCGACGGAATTGTACGACGGAAAAATATGTATTATATGCTATGAAGAGGAACGAAATTGTTTCTTTGTTCCGTGTGGTCATTGTGCTACTTGCTACATTTGTGCTAAGACAATTTTTGACGGAGAAAATAAGGTTTGTCCAATTTGCCGGAGATTTATCAGCAAAGTAAGAAAGCTCTTTGCAGAAAGAAGAGGAGCCACTTCCCTTGACTGTTGTTAAGGAGCCAAGGCCCAACCACTAGAATGTGTTTATGGATAGCCATTTTCACCTCCATATCCATTGCTCGCACTACTCTTTATCCAACTACTAGATTGTTTTCGTTTTTGTTTTAAGCATTGATTTTTGAATAGTGATAAATGAATAAAAATATATCGGATGACATAATTCATAGTTTAAACCTCAATGATGCAATAATGCAACTTATTGCTTCCATTGAATGGTAAATAATGAGAAAGAGACGAGACAGTTGTGGCCCTAAAAACTTTTATTATTACAAAGCATTAAAGGACGCAGTATCTTTCAAATCTTTTGTATATATTGACTGACTGCTCCTCCTTGTTCGAGACATTCTGTTCGTATAATTTTATTGCTCGGCACATTTTGCTTGGACTACTTTGTTGCTTATTATATTATGCTTATTGCTCATCATATTCTATTGATTGTTTGGTTCATTTTATTAATTGATCTAACAATTATAAATAAAAAAGTAAAAAGATTATGAATTGTAATCTAATTAACTTAAAGTGGAGTAAGATTGACGTCAATAAAATGGACCGTTATTGTATAATATATATATATATAATTAATCATTGGGTGTCCAAATTCTATTTGCTTTACTAATTCAAATATTTAAATTCACATTGGACAAACTCTTATCGGATAGTAGATTTTTTGATTTTTTTTTTTTTTTTTAATGAGAAGAGTTTAATTGCTAATTAGAGTAAACTCTAACTAACTAACGACCTGACGTGCTGCGTACGAGACACTCGATAATTTGGCTACTTTATCTATTGGCCAATTTACTACTAAAATACATGTAGCGATGCTGATATTTTAGATAGCGATAAGGATGAGTACGCATGAGAGAACTGCAAGATTCATGCCTCGCTGTTGATATGATGGTATCATGTTGCCTTTTCTTTTTCTTGTCCTAATATCAATTTGTCATAATTAACATTAGTAAAAATTATTATTTTTTTATATTCAGAGGTGAGGTGTAATTCTTTTGAAAAAATTAAATTTATATTTTATTTTTACAAAAATTGAGTTTGTTTATTATTTCAACAACACCCTATAACTACTATTTTTTTTTAATTAAAGCATGTTAAAATTATTTTTCAACTCAACCAATAAGGAGATGCTGATTGCGAAGTGATAATTTTTGGGTAGTAAATAAATACAAGTTGTGTTTGATTTTTTGGCATATGAGTACGAGAATACATATATTCGTTATGTCGACATAAAGGAGTGAAGTTGGTGGCCAGAAGAAGAGAGAACAAATTGGATTTCGTGTCACTGTTCGCACCACCATCATGCGCGCCTTTACTTTTTATACCATTCTTTTTCGCAGAATACGGATCAGCCACTCTTTTTCGGTCACCAACATAATAACATCGGACATAAAGGAATCGTATACTGCCGTGACGGCGACGTATTAAAGAATTTAAACTATCGATTTAATGTTTCTTTCTACGCACCCCTCGGCTCTCTCATGACCATTCAATTAAAGATTCAAACTTACTCTAATTTTAAATGTTTGCATTAAAGTTTTGAGTGTTTCGATCGAGTTTATAATGTGATTCTTAACCAATTTTGAGTTTTTTTTCAGTGTTTTCAATCTATATAGTTGAAAACTAATTAATTTTTATCATTTCAACTTGTTTTTAGTTTTAAATATTGAAATTGAGACTGACTCTAAATAGTGAATTTTTTTTATTATTAAGAAAGGATTATCAAATCATGTATGCACAAATTATCTAAATAATCAAATTAAATCAATTATAATCAAAATTTTAATTTCAATAGAATTTCGCTCTCTCCTATTTTATGGATTTATATGATCTACTTAATTTAAGAAAATAACATTTATACACCAATATAATTTAATAGTAAGTACGTATATAATTATTCATTCATATTAAATCTCCTTACAATTATCCTAATTTCTTTAAAAGTGTGTTTTATTATGAGTATTTGACCAAACAACACCTTAAAACGAGCGTGCTCACATCAGTAACTGATAACTACCCTCACGGCCGCACGTGCTCACTGCCCCTTCTGCATACGTCGAAATTCCGAACGTTCATCTTGAACAAACCGTCAAGAACAGCACCAAAAACCCAACCAAAAGAAAAAAGAGAATCCAAATATAAAACTCATCAAGAAGGCTCTAGCGGCACGCAGCAACCATTGCACTCGCGAGCCAACACACGACAAAAACGTTAACTTGCACACTTTTGGACCTACGCACCATACACATGGCAACATCAAACGTGCCCTTCCTCGCACTTTCCTCGTTGTCCCGTCCCGGTAGCAACTGCCTGTACCTGACTGTTGAAGCCACGTCATTTTGCCACATCGGATCAAAGATGTTCTTGCGTGGACGATGCATCTCAACATGTGGCATAACTTAATTAACTTATAATTATCCTTTCCTCTAGGTGGGTCCTCTGGAATTCTTGGACGATGCGTTGAGATTAATTAGAAAGATTTGAAACGGTGAAATTGAAATTCTGAAAATTGATATGAAAAATATTTATTAGTTATTTATTTAATTATATTTGTTTTAATTTGAATCAAATATTACTTAATTTTTTAATTATATTTGATTTACATAAAAAATTTTGATAAAAAAAAAATTAAACTTTTCTTATTTTTAATGTAGGTTCAGAAATTAAAGTATACAAAAAGTTTAGTTTTTAGATAAATTGTCTATTTCTGCCAATTGCAGGGGTAAATTCAGCTTTGTTCCAAATTTTAATGCGGCGCACAGGAAGCTTGATTCCTCTTGAAGCATACCACTCAAGACAGGAAAGGGCGGCGAGTCCCTGCTCGTTATTCCCTTTGGTATGAAATGACATAAATGCCACAAGAACGTTAGCAATTAACTAATGATACTTTCCACGTGGCAGTTTTTAATTGGAGTTAGTTTTTAATTCGAAGCTTGAGAGTACAGATGGAAGAAAAGCGAGCTAAAAGAAGAGAAGGGGACGACAGGTAGTTTCCTTTCGCTGTCGAAGCAATTATACATATACTTCAAGAATGAAAGATCAAAGAAGACATTCGCAAAAAAAAAAAAAGATCGAAGAAGACGATCAGAAGCAACATAAATCCAAAGCTCCAAAGCTTATCCATCGTTTCTCTTTCTCGGGCTATTAGACTTTAATTATAAACAAACCATGATACCGCAAGATAATCAACAGCAGCCATTATTACGCAACCCAGAGGATGATGAAGAAGAAGAGACGCAAGAAACCGCCTATGATTCCGATGAGAAAGTTCACATAATCGGAGTCGATTCCGACGACTATGCCGACAAGGCGCCGCCATTTTCATGGAGAAAGCTTTTGCTCTTCACTGGTCCTGGATTCCTAATGTCCATCGCATTCCTCGATCCCGGAAATTTGGAGGGGGACCTTCAGGCTGGAGCGATTGCTGGGTATTCGTTACTTTGGCTTCTCTTGTGGGCCACTGCTATGGGGCTTCTTGTTCAGCTACTGGCGGCTCGACTTGGCGTGGCTACTGGGAGACATTTGGCTGAGCTGTGTAGAGAGGAGTATCCTGCTTGGGCTCGAATAGTGCTGTGGATTATGGCTGAGTTGGCTTTAATAGGGGCTGACATACAGGAGGTTATCGGGAGTGCTATTGCTCTTAAAATTTTGAGTAATGGAGTTTTGCCTTTATGGGCTGGTGTGGTTATTACTGCTTGTGATTGGTAAGTTTCGAATTCTCTATGCTTCTGTTTATATTGTTATGGATTACATTGATTTTCAACATTTTTCTGTTGAGTTTCAAGTGCTTCGGGGTTATAAATTTTGAATTTACCTTTTCGGGGTTTGTTTTTGGGTTTTGGGCTTTATCATTTCAAGTTTCCTAGCTTTTGAATCTCATGGTCCTTGCCGCTTTGGTTCTGTGTGCCGGTTTTTGTCCCATTTTTGGGAATTTAATTTCTCAGCCTTTGTTGTCTTTCAAATAGTCGTATTACTTTTGGGTATTTAGATTTTTATATTCAAGAGATTGGTTGACTTTTGACGTTGAAGACTCAAATTCCTCATCAAGGATGTAAATGATTTTTTTTTTTTTTTTTTTTTTACGTTCTTGGAGAGTACTTAACTTACGCAAATTATCAACAAATTCAAAACAAAATGAACGGATTAATTCTCGTTGTAGCTTTCACTCTGAATTATAACTTTGTTGTTTGCCAGAAAACTGTGGGTAGGATGAGGAAATATTTAGGATAAAACGAATCTTTGATGGCCTGTTGCTATAATAGGCTTAGCAGGGAGAAGATATCCTTTCAAATGATTGCAATATGTGTTCTTACTTCAATTGCAGTCTTCTTTTCCTAGTTTTCTAAGCAACTACACGGTAATTTTATGTGCATTATTTTTGGGTTTACTGTACCTTGTTATACAAACATATTCAGTTCATTATGTTGATGCAGTTGGCTCATTGTCTCAATACAGTTTCATTTTCCTATTTCTTGAGAACTATGGTGTGAGGAAATTGGAAGCAGTGTTTGCTGTTCTAATTGCAACAATGGCGTTATCATTTGCTTGGATGTTTGGTGATGCCAAACCCAGTGGTGTGGAGCTTCTTACGGGTGAGTGATATTTCACCTGAATGGAAATTTCAATTTAAACCTCTGTGTTTGTGAGTATGTGAATTTATCAGCTATTCTGTTGCACCGCATATGATATGCGGCCAAATGAATTTTGTATTGCAGGTATCTTAGTTCCAAAACTCAGCTCTAAAACAATACAACAGGCTGTTGGGGTTGTAGGTTGCATTATCATGCCTCACAATGTATTCTTGCATTCTGCTCTTGTACAGTCAAGGGATGTTGACCACACCAAGAAAGGCCGGGTTCAAGAAGCTCTCAGATACTACTCCATAGAATCTACTGTTGCACTTATAATATCATTCATTATCAATTTATTTGTGACAACAGTGTTTGCTAAAGGTTTTTATGGTACAAAAATGGCAAATAGTATTGGCCTTGTGAATGCAGGGCAATACCTCCAAGAGAAGTATGGGGGTGGAATTTTCCCAATTTTATACATTTGGGGCATTGGTTTATTAGCAGCTGGTCAGAGTAGCACTATCACTGGCACTTATGCAGGGCAGTTTATCATGGGAGGTTTCCTGAACTTGAGATTGAAAAAATGGCTCAGGGCATTGATCACTCGAAGCTGTGCAATCATCCCTACTATGGTTGTTGCACTTGTTTTTGATTCCTCTGAGGATATGTTGGATGTTCTAAATGAGTGGCTAAATGTGCTTCAATCAATTCAAATTCCTTTTGCACTTATCCCTCTTCTATGTTTGGTCTCTAAGGAGCAAATCATGGGCAGTTTCAAAATTGGTCCTATTCTTAAGGTATGATCATTGCTATATATGTGTGTGTGTGTGTGTCAAAAGCTCATCTCAATGTGAAGTGAAACTAGTCTTTTGTAGCTCATTCATAGTATCTTCATCAAGTCCACCAACCTATATATGTATATATATGCACATATTTGTCAAGTATTTCTGAAGTATCTTATAACTAACCATACATTGTTTCTTTGAGACTTGAGAGTTGAAATGTGGAATGAACTTCGAATCCAGAAGTAATGTGTTGGATGGGCTAATAACTTATTGTCTATATTGTTTGAGTAGTATTAGAGATTGATGCTGTTCAGATAGTGAAACGTTCCGCATAGTAATAATTATGCCTTTGTCATGAAATCAATATTCCGGTACCACTATTTACATCAACAAATGTCTTATGTGACTTATTGGGTGGTGATATACTTATTGTCTTCTGACATGCTGTAAAGGGGAATGACTTTTGCTTTTTCCATAACAACATTTATATCTGAATGTCAGTTTACACTTCAAAAAGTTCTGTTACTTCTGCCTTATGGTGCAATGATTTATTATCTGTTATAAAAATGTCCCCGGAAGAAGCTTTTCGTTGGTCTTTGTGAAGATTTATGTTCTGCATAGGTTGTGCTCGGTGGTGGCTTGGCTATCGTCAGTGTTTTTCTCCAGAAAAAGTAATGATTTATGCTTCGTTAATGCATTCAACATGCATGATATTGCCAATTCATCATCATTGAACTGGTTTGGCAACATTTCTTCCTGATTGCTTCCACAAGTACTTTCATGTATGCATTTGAGGAGGCTCAGAAGACAATACGATAACCAAAATAAATGTGGAGCTATAATTCTCTAGTGGATATAGCTGTAAACTTGCTCTAGGCATTCTGATTATTCTTTGTTTATTTACCTTCGCTGAAGGTAGAGCCTATTAATTTATCAGCATTCACCCTTTCCTTTGGAGATGGAAAAAATGTTTTAGATTAAGTTAGATAACTTCTTGTTAGGTCGGATCTTCCACTTAACTATGTTTTGTATGTAAATATTTTGTTTGATGGATTGCTCTGCTTGTTGCTCATTCTCCTTTTACTCTCCATTTTTTTTTTGTTTTACAAATAAATAATTTGCGTCTCAACTTCTTTTTTGCCTTGCAGATGGTATCATGGCTTGTTGCTGCCCTAGTGATAATAATCAACGGTTACCTTTTATTTGACTTTTTCTACAGCGAAGTGCATGGAGTAATTTTTACCACATTAGTATGCGTCTTAACCGGTGCATATGTACTGTTCATAATTTACCTTGTTCCCACGGGGATTACCTTTGTTTCATGGCGTTCTACATCTAAAAATGTAGAAGTAATTGAGTAACCGAACTACTGTTGCAACTTTTTTGAAACGTATAGTGTCTATTGAAAGCAAGACAGAATTACATTCATGAACATCCAATTACAGTTGCAGAAAAACCTGATCTTTTCAGGCATAGAGTTTTATCTTCAAGCATACGGAAATTTGCTGTGTACAAAGTTCTCTTTCTATATTTCCGAATTATATTGACAATGTCTGTAAGTCATAGAACTTAAGTACTTAATCGTCTACAGCATTGATGACTGGAAGAAAGCACAGCCTGAAAATTGATTTTTCTTTTGAAATTTAGTGGAGTGATGTTGTAGTTGCTATAATCAGTTTTACTTTGTTACGCAAGGAGCCATCTTTGAACAATGTACTGAAATTAGATATTCAATGTACTTATCCATTTGCTTTGTTCCTTTATCCTTTTAACTAAACCTTTACTGCATTTCTTTAGACATTCTGGACAATTGCTGATCCAATATAATCAGTTTTATTTGCTTTGTTGATTTCTTTACACAATTTATTATTGCCAAATGTGTAAATATGCTTCTTAACTTTATATTTTTAACCTAGTGTCACTCTCATGGGCTCTGAAGGTGCACATTCAATCAAAGAAAATAAAGTTAGAACTCAAAATCGATTTGAAACAAACCAAAACAAGTAATATCATGGAAAATAATAATTTGGTGATGAATTTTGCTTACCAAGCCTAAGTTGTTCTGTTATTTATCTGGGCGCCGAAGTACCTAACCCATATAAATGGATGTAAAGGCGGGAAAATAGTTTTCTGTTATTTGTCTTTTTTTTTTTTTTCCTTTCTTTCTTTTTGTAGTAATTCGTGGAAATTTAAAATAACAATACGAAATGGGCTAAAGCCCACTACCGATTGCATGCACGAGAATTAACTTTTTATTTTTCATTTAATTGACTTGTGTAGTCTGCTCGGTCCAATTAAACTCCTCCAACCCATTAACCGAACCAGAGCCTGTTAGGGTTCATATTTCATTTATAGTCCATGAAAAACGACAGCCATAATTGCAGTTTTAGTATCTGCACATTTCCAGAAAAGGAAGAAGATAAAAAAACCCCCAAAAAATCCACTAATTTTATTTTTTATCAGCATCTGAAGAGATAAAAGAGGGAAATTCCGGCCGGTTCCCGTCGCTTTGCTCCCCGTCAGCGACGAACGATAATTATTTAGTGTTTTTCTTGGGTTTTCTTTATTTGTTGGATTGTGCTTGTCAAGGTACCGCTTTCTTCCCTCTCTTCTCTTATCGTCCATTTATTTGCATATAAACCGCAAATTTTGTCCATGTTTAAGGATTTTGTTTCCTCTCGTCTTAAAATCGGATGCTATGGCTTGTTTTTATTTTAAATGGGATGAGATGAATGGTTTTAGCTGAACGGTTATGGAGAAAAGAAAAAGTTGTGGGTTGAAAACATCATTTGGAATTTTGTTGGGGAAGATTAATACCAGAATGGATTTTATCTGGATGATAAATGTTTCTAATTGGATCATAGTACTGTAAAGCTGAGGAATATTATGGCAATGAATTTGTATTGGAATTGAACCCAATAAATGGAAATAAAGTATGGACAGAAGGATCTTAAAAATGTGTTTGTTATTGGCATATAGGCAAGTGTCTTTGTGGCGGAGAAATTGGATGATGAGCCATTTAATTAGAAATTTAGGGAAGAAAAAGAGATGAGAGCTTTTAACTTCTGTACGCCTAGTGGTGTTGCTGAATGAGGATAAATCCTTCATAATGCACTTAGGCAGCTTGGAAAGTAATAGATGCACCACAAGTAATGGTGCTTGGATTACATAATTTCCGAAGTTTGCACATTGAGACAGAGAATACCCACTTTCAATATCATAGAACTACAGTGGGAATCTGTCTGGGTGCATTGTCTTTTTTCTGTTTGTTAAATTTCTATGGCACAGTCCCCTATATGATAAATTCACTAGTGTCTTTGAATTTCTTTTTTTTAACAGAAGATAAGAAGCTTTGTACAATTTAATGAACACTTATAAATTTGCATTTAATGTACAAACATCTCCTTGCATCGTTCTTCTGATTATTTTCCTTTAAGTCTTGACAGTTTCATACTGAATTAAGTGGTTTTGGTGATATCCGCTAAGAAATAAGAATGTTTGTGTTAGACTTCATTTGCAGTGATTTGCATTTACATTCATTGCTTTTGCGGCCAAATCTGTGCTTGGATTTGTTTATGTTGAACTATTTCACTGGGTGCTTCAGAGTTTTTTTTTTTTAAACTATGTCTGTCTTCCTATTGCCTGCATTTTCCATATTTGGTTGGCCTTTTGGTCTCCAACCTAAGTATGTGATTATGTAACTTCTATTTAAGTTGGAACAATTTTCTCGTTTATACTTGTCTATGCATATTAGAACCACCAAGAGTCGATTCAAAAATATTTCAAAGCGATTTTTTTTTTAGGATTATATCAAATTTATGTGATTAAGAAATATAATTGTTGCAGTTCTTTGTTCTGAAACTTTTTCTCCTAATTAACATGATGAAGTTTGTTGTCTTCTGGTTGGATCACTGATGGTCACTTAAATTCACATGAGTTGTCAGGGACACAGTGTTGGATTGCTAGGAATCTAAATAATGAAGTGTAGAACTGGCCGAGCGAAAGAAGAAACTTACTGATTTGTTTCATCTAAATTCCTAATACACTACAAGGATCTTGCAATTTCAGCTTTAAACTCTGATCTGCAAGTGTAAATTCGGTGCATTTTCTCTTTGCATTGTTTATTTTGTGCATGGTTACTTGTTGCCGTCTTATCAGCTTTTATTGCTTACTTTTACTTGCGTTCTCTGATGACTTTATGAATCTTGATCAATTGTCCCTCAGGCACTTTACGTGGCCATGACTAATTCAGATGTGGAAAACAATACAGCATCTTCTTTAATAGATCAGCTTGGAAGAGCTTTACATGAATTGGAAGCCCTCAAGGATGCTTCTGAGGACAGGGTTCAGTGGATGGAAATTGAAGAACACTTTCGCAACCTTGATACTACATTGAAGAGAAAATTTGAGGAGTTAGAAGCTAGAGAGAAGAAATACATGCAGGAAGAAGCTGAAACTCTTGCATTACTTGTAGAAAGAGAGGCAGTTGTCGTTGCTAAAGAGCAAGACTTCCTTGATCGAGTGCAGGAACTAAAGGATGCTGCTGCTGCTGTCATCACAGAGGCCCGAGCTAATCACCAGCCCTCTTTGATGGAGGCCACTGATGGTGTCGACAACAAGGAAAGCAAGGTAAGCAGCTCTCTTGGTGACACAAATTCCCTAGAGGAGGACTCTCCTCCTAAAATGGATGAAAATGCTGAAAGCGCGGCTGTTGAGATTAAGTCACGTCCAGAGCTGACGCAATTTTGCGAGCAGATGGATGCAAGAGGGTTACTGACTTTTACTATGGAGAATCAAAAAAATCTATATGTCATACGTGAGGAACTTTCTGTTGCACTAGAAAGTGCGAATGAACCAGCCCGTTTGGTGCTGGATTCACTGGAGGGATTTTATCCTCCTGTTGAAAATACCCAACAAATGGATAAAAAGGATGCTGCCCTTCAGGGCATGCGCAAATCCTGTATTATGTTTATGGAAGCCATGGCTGCCTTATTGGCCAGAATTGACCCAGGTGCTGATCACCTTCTAAACCCTGAAATAAAGCAGCAAGCCAAGGCAATTGCTGATGAGTGGAAGCCTAAGTTGGCTAGTGCAGACATCGATGCTACCAATGGAAATTCATTGGAAGCAGACGCATTCTTGCAGCTTCTCTCAACTTTTAGAGTTGCTTCGGAGTTTGATGAGGAAGAACTCTGCAAGCTTGTCCTTGTAGTTGCTCGCCGCAGGCAGGCACCTGAGCTCTGCCGTTCTCTTGGACTAACACACAAAATGCCAGGTTGGTGTTCTTCTAATTAACTGACCTGAGTCTGGAGACTGGACCATTAGACACTTGATTCCTTTAGACTGGTGGTGTATTTAATTGCTCATTGACTCTTGCAGTCCAGCATAACTCACATCCAAAATGTACTTAATGTGGAGTTTACTGAACCTTTATTGTTTGTGCAGGTGTTATTGAGACATTGATTAACAGTGGGAAACAAATTGAAGCTGTGCGGTTTATTCATGCCTTTCAGCTGACCGAAAGTTTTCCCCCTGTTCCATTACTAAAGACATACTTGAAGGATTCCAGGAGAAACTCCCAAGGAAAGGGTGCAAACACAGGTGGTGCTACTGGACAGGTACATTTCTCTTCCATTGCAGTATAAAGGAGATGGGCAAAAAAATTCCATTAGCAAATTATTCACTGGCTCCTTTCTCTTTGCAGGTTGATGTAAATGCACAAGAACTTGCAGCCCTCAAGGCTGTTATAAGGTCTGTTGAAGAGTACAAGCTTGAAGCTGAATACCCACTTGATCCACTTCAGAAAAGGGTTGCCCAATTAGTAAAATCAAAGTCTGATAAAAAGAGGGGTGCAGATTTTGGCAAACATCAACAGTCAAAGAAGCCAAGAGCTAATGGAGGATATCGTGGATACCGTGGAGGTGCGGCCCCTGGCACTGCTGGTGGGCGGCATGCTCCACCTGTCTTTGCTGATAGGATACCATATACTGGAATGCCAGAGAGGTATCCTCATGCAGCTCCAAATCCTTATGATTATCAAGCTGCTAGCCACTCTGCTTTTGGCCAGCCAGCTACTGATCAAAGAATGTACTACTATCCTCAGGATGACAGGGTTACTGCTGGGTCATATGATCCAGCTTCTTCTAACTATAGCAATTATATGGGCACTACTGGAATGCGGTCTTCACATCAACCATACATGTAATCTTGAATGCCAGTTTTGTAAGAAAGCTCGTTAGAGATGCTAGTGATTGTAGTGTAATGTTATTGTCAGGCTTGTATGACCAAAATGCGTTTATTAACGATGCAGCTCTAGTTTGAAATGAAAATCTTAACGATGTAAGACCGTCTTATCTTGCTGAAATGGGAAAGACTGATTTCATATGGGCCCTGTCCGTTTCGCTAACAGGGAACTTCATCGAACCTGGGACCTCAGTTAAAATTTGCGAAAAGAGTTTTTAGTAATTTTTATTGTTTTGTAAAAGCGACGTCGGTTTGAATTAAATTAATTTGTAATCAATCTATCAACCGTTGAAAGCGAAAATCCAACATCAGCTTTGGTAGCTCATTTTCACCGGTTAGTTTCTATTCAATTCTTCCATTTTCGCTGACTTTCGCCCCCGTCTCTCTCTTTGCGTGCAAGTACGTTCCCACCATTTATTTCCTTTCCTTACATATTCCTGCTTGATCTAAATATATACATTCTACTGATTCGCCTGAGCCACCACCGATTCATTCATGGCCTCGGCACCGATTCAGCTTATCATCTTCTTCTACTTTTTCTTCCAACTCGATGCCACCATAGTGCCCGACGTTTCTGCCAACTCTACCACCACTGTCCTCTTAGGCGGGGCCAGGCCAGCCTTGATATTGCCCCTCTTTCTTTCTCCTCCAAACTCTGCTAAACAATTGTCGAATCCACATCGCCATCTCCTGGGATCCAATGCCAGCGCTCGTCCTAATGCTCGCATGAGACTCTACGACGATCTTCTTCTCAATGGGTATCGCATTAGATATGTACTGATTATGTGGTTATTCTCTTTCTGTGATTTGATCCGCTTTTGTGATTTTTTTTTTTTCTTCGTAATCGTAACTGCATTTGTAAATTTGGATTTGTTGTCCAAAGGTATTACACTACGCGGCTCTGGATCGGGACGCCACCACAGAGATTTGCGCTTATCGTTGATACTGGCAGCACTGTTACATACGTACCCTGTTCTACTTGCGAGCAATGTGGCAACCACCAGGTTTGTTCGAAATGTTTCTTGTTTTTCGGTTATTGGTGATATTTTTGAACTTCACATGAATTACATTATGAAAAATTAAGAAACGGAAAAGGATCAGAATTTGCTAACTTTAATTGGCATCTGGCATTTTTGCTGGAAGTGTTAATTACTTTGTTTCACAAGTAGTGCAATGGCTGATTTTGAATGATTTATGCATGAATTCCGCGTTTCATGAACTCTGTTCGTTAGATTTCCAGTTTGTAGATTTTTCATTAAGATTGAGAAAAGGATCAATATGTAAACGAAAACGCATGTGAATTTGTAGAAGTCTGAGCTGTGGTTTAATGTAGTTGGAAGTCTATTGTTTACGGGTTTGCACCAAGTGCGGTGAAATAGAGTAGGAAAAATGAGTGGTTCAACTTCTATGTTGTTATTTGTCCAAACTATTTTCATTATAGAATCGACTGAATCTCACAATCAAGTTTTTTGTATTATTGTTATTCCGAAGGATCCAAAGTTTCAGCCAGAATTGTCAAGCACCTATCAGCCTCTAAAATGCAATCCTGATTGCAACTGTGATGATGAAAGGGAACAGTGCATTTATGACAGACAGTATGCTGAAATGAGCACTAGCAGTGGTGTTCTTGCTGAGGACATTATATCCTTTGGCAATCAGAGTGAACTTTCCCCACAGCGTGCTGTTTTTGGTTGTGAAAATGTAGAAACTGGTGACCTTTACAGTCAACATGCCGATGGCATAATGGGATTGGGCAGTGGTGATCTCAGTATTGTTGATCAACTTGTTGAAAAAGGTGTGATTAGTGACTCATTCTCATTGTGTTATGGCGGAATGAATATTGGTGGGGGTGCAATGGTTCTTGGTAGTTTGTCCCCACCTTCCGACATGGTCTTTACCTATTCAGATCCTGTGCGCAGGTGTGTTGTTAAAAATTCTCTCTGTCAGATGTGATACATCTTGAACTTTCCTAACAAGCACATTTGGTACCTTTCATACATTTACTCTAGTTTCGGGATGGCAACAGTCAATACTATAACATTGATTTGAGGGAGATACATGTTGCGGGGAAGCGGTTGCCTCTTGATCCTGGTGTATTTGATAGAAAACATGGTACTGTCCTGGATAGTGGCACAACATATGCTTACCTACCAGAAGCAGTATTTAAAGCATTTAAGGACACTGTAAGCTTCACTTTCCTTGGCTTACATCCTTTGTCATCTTTTTGTTCCTTTCTGCAATTAATAATTGAAGGAACCTATTCTTTGCATCAGTTTATTCCTGAGAAATAATTTTTGCCTTCGTGTAATTTAGATTACAATCTTAAATTAGCATGGTTTAATTAATTCCTGAAAATTTTAAGACAGCATTCATTTAAATTTAGTTCAATGAATTATGAGGTAATGCATTCTGAGAAAGATAATGAATAGGGTGAGTGCTTGAATGTTATGACTGTATGTCACATGGATGATGCATTTGAGAAAAGCAAGAACAGTAATTTGTCTATTTTGTTCATTCAAGCGGCTTGTGTGTATGGTATGGTAATGTATAAATTCATTCTAGTGCTTCTTTGTTTTTTCCATGAAAAAAGATCTTTCATACCTCAGTTCTAATTTGAAATTTATTCTAGTGCTGTTCGATGTCTTCACCTCTGCTTGATGCAGCATACCAATCTGTTCTTGTATTTGTATCTAATAGGTTCTCCTTTTTAATTTGTATAGATTATGAAGGAACTTCACTCGTTAAAGCAGACCCGTGGTCCTGACCCAAATTATAATGACATTTGCTTTTCTGGTGCTGGAAGGTATTATCTAAATAAAAAAAGAATGTGTGAATTGAATTCCACAGATAGATGGGTTTCTTATTGTTATTGCGTGATTAAAGTCAAATTGATTTAATGTCCTTAGTGAAGTCTCCCAACTTTCAAATGCATTTCCAACGGTTGACATGATATTTGAACATGGGCAAAAGTGGTCACTATCACCTGAAAATTACCTATTCCGGGTGAGTATTGATCTTTTTTTCATTTTTCTTTTGAAGCAAAAAAGGTGGGAAACATGAAGATAAGAGAAATCCTGATCTTTACATGAATATCCAATTTTATTTGAACTTTATGAATTTGTACACTTTACCAGTGTCTTTCTGGCATTGAGGCTGTTTTTTCTGAAAATGCACCTTTTAGATGTTACTTGATGCAGTTTGAAACATTTTATTTCCTTGGAGTGTGTATTATCATAAGATGCAGATCTGTCTTTGAATATTCTTTAATGACTTTAATATATTCAAGGTCTCATTTTGTATCAGCAATAAGTACAACAACACCTAAAGTGGTATTTAATTGAATTGGCATGTTGACATAGTTGGCGAGTTGAGGAAGATTCCAACTATTGGCATGAGCCCGATATCTAACCTGATTTTCCATTCCTTTCATATACAACATGGACCTTTTATAGTGGGGTGTGTTTAGAGTGTTACTGTGGGATCCAGTTAATAGATAAACTTCTACTAAGCCATATCAACTGCCAACCAGCCGTAGCTCAATCCTATCAGGTGGTGCATGAAAGTAGAGTGCTCATATTGATAAATTTAAATCAATTGGATGAATTCATTAATTCATACAAATATCAAGACCTTTTGGACTATTAGGCCTGAGTGTATTCCTGTAAATATATTTGTGCTTTGTCAATGAGGAAGCTCATTTTTTATGGGATTGAGAATTTTTTGGTTTCAACGACGGTATTTGATATGACGCACTGATGAAAGCCTATTCTTCTCTATTCATGTTTTTTTTTTTTTTTTCCTCATGAAGCATACAAAAGTCCCTGGTGCATACTGTCTTGGGATATTCCCAAATGGGAAGGATCCATCTACTCTTCTAGGAGGTATGCCATGTACAAACTTTTATTTGCGTTGTATTCTAAAGATATTTAAGTCAGTTTATGCTCCCTTGTCAATAGATATGTTTTCTAATTATTTCTATCATTTACTACCAAATTTATTTCTAATTTATTTTACTAATAATGATTTTATTTTGGATGCAATAACAGGAATAATTGTCCGCAATACTCTTGTGATGTATGATCGTGAAAATTCGAAGGTGGGTTTCTGGAAGACCAATTGTTCTGAGCTATGGGAAAGACTCCACATAACTAGTGCTGCACCACCATTACCTTCAGTTTCAAATGGCACGAACATAACTGTAGAAATACCGTCTACATCTGCTCCTAGTGGCCAACTGCATTATGTTCTTCCAGGTTTGGTTCACTTGTGGTTTGTGCAATTCTTATGCTTTATATGTCATTTAAACTCACTACATGAGCATACCCTTTTTGTGTCAACACCATACCACATACATAAGATGCTAGTTACAGTGATATGACTTTCACGGTGGATTTTTTGAATAAAAAGTTATAGTGCAGACATTTCGGTAACTGGGTTGCAGAGAAAAAATGACATTTCTTTTCTTGTGATGACTTGGTTGGTTATCAAACTTTCATCAATCGCAGATGCTTTCCCAAATTCTTTTATTTTCTTTGTATGATTTGGCTTTGACAAAGTCAGTCAGTCTGTTTTCTTTTTGTCATCAGATCTGACTGGTCGACTTCATTCAAACCATATCTCTAGTAAAGAGATTAAAAGGTAGGGACTACAGATTAAAAATAACTGAGGGGATAATGGAAAGAAATATCAGTGGAAGTAGGTTAATTGTGAGATGTAAATGAACATTTGAAATAATTTGGTCCCTAAGTCCAAAGCATGCACTTATATCTTGTCTTTTTGTTGAGAAAAGAGAGAAGAGCTAGCTACTTGATACTGAAGTTATTCTCAATTTGTAGCATTGTCAACACATCATGTTGCTTTTAGTCTGTTATCCCATTTTGTTTGAGATGCTTTCTGACAATGGTTTCTCATTAACTTTTATTGACAGATGAACTTCAAATTGGACAAATAACATTTGAAATGTCACTGAAAGCCAACTACTCACATTTGAAGATTCATGCTGCAGAACTTATTGGATTCATTGCTCAACAGTTAGGTGTTAATTCTTCACAGGTTAGAAAAGTTTTATATTGGAAGGTTCCTTTGCAGCATTTGCATAAAACTAGTGCAAATTACTCATCTGCTCATTAAAATCTAAAATGTCTTCTTGACCAGGGTAAAAGAAGTTAAAAATCTGTCTTGTAACTAATGCTGCTTATGATGAAGGATTTTTCTTTTCATACTTCTGCCTGAGTTCCTTCCTTCAGGGTCAACAATAATTATACATAGATAATTTCAGGTCCATTTACTGAAACTCACTTCTAAAGGAAATGCTTCACTCATTGGATGGGCCATAGTCCCTTCAGGATCTTCTGACCACATTTCTAATGCTACCGCTCTTGTAAGTTTACTTTTGTAGAAGCAAGACACTGAATTTATGGAAGATTGAAACCATTTACTTATTTTTTGGTTATACCTGCAGAATATAATTTCCCAGGTTGCTGAACATCACATTCAGCTTCCTGACATCTTTGGAAGTTACGTGTTGGTTCACTGGAAAATTGAACCTCCAGCAAATCGGTAGGCTCATTTTTTGTCACTTTATGGGAAACTATTAATCCCAAGTTCACTATGACTTTAAAATTGAAGAAGTTATCTTTGTGTCATTAATTTATTAATCAGCTGGGCATGTTATAAACATAGTGACTTCTGTTTAACTTTCATCACGTATCCTTCTTCTTATTATAGTCTTACAGTACCTTTCTCTTATTTTTTAATGTTTACTTTTACACATTAATTGTTATTCTGGTATAGGCTGAAGTTAATATGTTTATGCAAGTAAAAATTACTCTCTTTTATTTAATCATGCAGAACATGGTGGCAGCAACGTTATTTATTCGCAGGCTTAGTCGTTATTATCATTCTCATTCTTGGATTATCAGCTTCTGGAATATGGTTTATTTGGAGACGTAGACAACAAACAATCAACGCATATAGACCTGTCAATGCAGCAGTTCCTGAGCAAGAACTACAGCCATTGTGAACCCCCAATGGCTGCCCGCGCTTCGTGATTTACGCTGTAGGTAGTGTATTCGGTTAGCATTTTTATATATATAGACTCGAAATGGCTGTAAATTTGCAAGCAGAGCTACTGAATCTATAGTCAAAGGTTATTCATCAAACAGGGATGTAAAGAAAGAATTGCAGAAATTTATTCCTTTGTTTTCTTTCTATTTTACATGTCTACCAGCGAGTTGGTACATACAACGTAAACTTCTAACCTCTTGATTTGGGAAAAATCCTAGGCAGAATATGCAAGTCACACCAGCTATGCATTAAATTCGCTAGGGTTACACGCAGGTAAGAATAAGAGATGACGTGTGAACGTGGAGAAATGCTTAAGTAGACCTAGTCTACTGCACATGCACATGAGTTATAGATTCACACAATAAAATAAAGCCGCAATCAAAAAAATAGATTTTTTATTTTTATATATAAAATACTAATTAAATAAAATGATTTGGACCTTGGAAATTTTATCATCAATATATTTCATTAATAGCATTGTTCGGCGTTTCAAATGTAAAATTATGAACAATCAACATAGTACTAAAATCAAACATTTACAATCCTAAAATTAAATTATCTAATGATCCTAAAATTAATTTAAAATGATAAGGTCAATTAACTATTTGATCTATGAGTATTATTCAAAATCACAACTATTTAGTAAAATTACCACTAAACTTGGTCCTATTAGACTATCCAAATATCCCATCTGGAAAGTATTAATTTTACCGTTAAATATTTCATAACATTTTTTTTATTTATTGGACTTTTTTATGAATATCTACTTATTTCCTTTACTCACCAAATTAGTGAAAATAACTGTGGTCGAAATAATTCAAACTTGATATCTTTCACTCATCACGTGTATGAAAAGACCAATCAGATCAACTTCTAATCGGCAATATTCCATGATATTTGAGTATTTGGTTTTTCACATTTAATATAATATTAAATATCCCACTTATTGAATTGCTATTTAGTTTTCCATTTAACAATAAAAATGAGACTTCCTAAAGGAAAGAAATTAAAAAATATAAGAATGTGATAGCAATTTGTTAATTACTCAAAATAACAATAACAAAGAAATAAAATATGCATTGGTCTTTTCGCAGTTACTGCAAAACAAATTGTAGGAAGTTTCTAGGACAAATCCAGAGCTGACATTCTATTCTATTCTATTCTAAGGAGTCAGTCATTGTTTGATTATTTCCATGGTGCTAACCTTAGACTAGAAGAATATACTAATTCTGGTTCAACAGGATATCGGAGCCATTGACCCGAACAAAAAAAAAAGAAAAAGAAAAAGAAAAATAAAAGAAAGACGTCAACAATAATATTATTATTTGTTTATCAACTTTGGTTAGTCTTTTTTATTTAACAAAATTTCATTTGAATATTATAAGTTTTAATATTATTTATTCACAAATAAATTACATAAATATTTAGAAAATAATTATTAATATTTACATTGTTCTATCTACTTATATTTGTGAATGAAGCAAGTATTATTGTAGGTTTTATTTAAATAAATAAAATAAAATAACTGAATTAAATTGAAATTTGGCAACGAAGTTTTCCGGCAAAGTGAATGAATATTGTTTATACAACAAATATAAATTTTTTAATATATATATATATATAATCTAAAAATCAATAATTTTACTTAATTATATATAGAACTAAAAATGAAATATTAACAAAAAAAGTCATACAAATATTTCTTTTCATTTGAAAATAATGTTTTTCAATAGTAATTTTTTAAATTATTGTTGTAATGATAATTCAAAATGTAAAATCATAGATCACACGGTAAGAAATTTTTTTTTTTTTTAATGAGTTTTTGGTAAAGAAATTTGGTAAAACCTCTTTGTCGGCTACCTAATGAATAGATTAACCAAATTAAAGTCAATCTTCATCAACAAAAAAATCACATAGTGCAATATTATTTTATAGATTGAAGTTCTGAAAGCCAAAAAATATATGAAATTACATTTTGTTTGTTTGGCTTAGGAGTTTCATTTTTTGAAAGGATAAGGAATTATTTATCTTAGATTTTATTCTGATTATAACGTAATTAATCGGTCGTTCAATTCAAAAAGTATAATTTTAGAGATTAATTCTCCATAAAATTTGATATTTGGTCATTAATATTTAATACAATTTTACTTCTTATAAAGTAGATTATCTAACTTTCTTTATACAAAGAAAGTAAGTTCATTGGATATGCACTTTCATACTTAATTGCAATGAATTTATTAATTTATTATATTATTTAAAATTTAAAATTTATATTATGAATATCATTGTAATTTGCGGTTTAAAAATATTTTATTTTTTAGAAAGTTGATTTGCATATTAAATACATATAAATTATACTTTTTGAGAAATAAATTACTAAAAAATTATATTTTTTGAAAAATCAACCATTTTGAATTAAAAGAGGTCTAATTACTAAAAGCGATCAAATTATAAAAACATCGCGACTTATTAGTAAATTTACCTGTATTTTATAAAAAATTTAAAATTTGAGTTGGAAAATATCGAAGTATTATAACAAATATATAATTTTTTTTGAGATGATTATATAAATGTATAAATTTTTTAAAAATACAGAATATCAAAATTAAAAAGAAAAAAGAGAAAGAACTGAAGAATGAAAGGGTCAACAACGAAGAAACAGAACCCACTTGCCGTATTATAGTTTGTTAAAATGAAAATCGAACATATAATAAAATATATAAAATTACTAGAATGTCCCACTTTCCAACCAAATGCACCTTGTAATTAATTAAATAGAACCCCAAAAACAATATAAACGAATAAATAAAATAAAACAGATATCAAAAAATGAAAAGGCCATGACAAACGGGCAAAAGAAAAAAATTGGAAAAAACACAACTTTAGCTCAAGAGAAGAAGAATAAGCTAAATCTTGTTGGTGATCTTATTGTAGGAGAATTGAAATACTAAAACCTCAAAGAACTAAACTCTCTTTGATAATTTGGTTTCATCAGTTATCCTCGCTTCAGGTAATTCGTTTTTTCTTTTTTTTTCTTGTCCTTGTGATTTGATCCATCTAGGGTTTCTCATTTTCTGGGCTTAATCTCTAACGTGCCTGCAATATAAAGTATTTGGGGCTGAATTCAGTAACTTTTGTTTGTTTATCTTTCATTTCTTTTAAGGTTCATGCTTGCCTGTTTTGAAGTTTAAACTATAAAGCCAACATTTTCATTTTCTTTTTTTGCAGAACTGAATATTTGAAGGTCGTAGGAGTCTTCTTTTGTGTTTTTGATTTATACAATTCTTTTTTTTTTTTCTCTTTAATCTATATAGTTTGTTGAAGTGATTGAATAAGTCTATGGTTTTAGTATTTGATATCTGGTTATTGTTCTGTGGGCTCTTGTTTACATTTCTGATGTTGTAAGAAGTTTAAATCTCTTTCTTGATCTTAGTTCTTAAACGTTTCTTAGGATAGTTATCTGGGATTTGACTTAATTGACTTCATCTCATCTTTCAATCCTCAATAGAGCACGGTAATTTCTCTGATTGGCTCTTATGTTTTTACTTTATCGTACTTTAATCCCTGATTGCATGCCTGATAGATTCTAGGTTCGCCTTTAGCTTATGCAAATATTCTTACATCGATGGTTTATCTTATTGAGCAAATTGTTAGATGCTATCTTTCCAGTCCTTCGGCTTGACTAACACCAACTCATTTTATGTTACCTATGAAGCATATGATGGCTAGTGGCTCGAAAAGCTAATCTATTAATTCGAGTTTGTGTTTTGAAATCTCAGAAAATATCCTGTATGTCGTCTTTTATTTATTATTTAGTTTTTGAAAGGGAAGGGTGGGGGGAGCGGGTTTGAAGAAGGAACAAAGTTGAAGGGGATTTTGTTTGTAACAAAAGTCAAGTTTAGGGTTACTGGTGATAAAAAATACAACCAGGAAATTTCCTTTTCCTGATAGACAGCTGGAAATTGAATTGTTTCTACAGATTTGTAAGGTCCATAAGAGATGTGATTTAAATACACATGAGTTTGCCGTACTTTTGAGCCTCTTTTATCTGCTAAGTATTTTTGAGCAGATTGAAATGGCATGCTCAATGAGATCTGTTGGATGTCGATGACCATGTGTAAGATGATTTTAACTAATGAAAATGGTGGAGAAAAATAACTAATAATTTCGAACTAAGTCTTTTCCTTTTATTGATGACGCAAATCATTAGCACAAATAGAAAAAGAAAACAAGATGGTACTTGTTATGTTCCTAGCAACCATAGCACAGTTATAGTCCTGTCTAGAGCTATTGTCACTTAGAGCTGAAATCTATGTGTCAGGAAATGTTTGTTCTTATTGTCAGACTCAGATGACAGATACTGCCTTTTATCTTCTTTCTTAAAAACTATTTAAAGGACATTAGGAAAGACTTGGCATAATAATTGTACTTGGAATTATTGAAGAAGGTTTACTTACTAATGTTTCATATTGAAAAAAATTATATCAATGCATAGAATTTAATTTTCTGTCCAACTTGATGTTGTATTTTTCTGATAAAGGTAATATGGAAATTTATTTTTACAGGATTTTCTTGCTGAAAGCATCGATTCCAAGAACTTCATGAGTTTGTCATGGTTCTCGAAATGTTTTTTCTTTGTTTTCCACAGTATTGACGATTATTAATGTGAGAGATTACTTTGGCATTTCAAGTAAGAAGTTTGTTGTGAAAAGGTACTGTTCATGCTCTTCCTAATTCTGTGATTTCTTCCTTTCTTTTTTTCTGTGAACGGATAAAGTTGCTTTCTGTGTAAGTGATGTTTTCTTCCTAATAAGTTTTGATAGTAGTGGTGAGAGAGCAGGACTGTCTAAAATTGAATAGAGCTAGAGTTTGACTAGTGAAAAAAGGATTATGTATTTATAGAATTGTGTTGGGCTGTATTTTAGTGTGGTTATGGTTATTTAATTGAAATTAAGGTTCTGTAGTCTTTGTTAACGTTGGATTCCTGTTGATATGAAAACTGTCTGTTACGTAATCTTTGCTTGTTGCTGTTGTAGTTGTCGCGGTGATTCTATGGTCTTGTGCTTGTCCTTTTGTGTGATGGTTATTTCTGTGTTGTGCTTTGTGACACTTGGATGCTGTGGTAGTTGGAAATATAAAATTACACGGCCTTTTCTTTCTGGGCTTGTGAATGTATTGTTTATCACTACTGGCAATTTGATGCAAACACTAGATATGGATTAATAACAACACGAACCACTGATCCCTTAAATAGTATCTAACTTGGCTGGGCATGTTACAACATCTCAGTGTTGGCTTTTATGCACTGATATTTTCAATCCACTGGCTCCTTGCAAGTTACCATCATCTAAATATCTGCCCTTCACCTTACCTTCTTCTTCCAACCAAACATGTGGAACACTTACTTTTTTTTTCTTTCCATAATGCGCTGCATGTCTAAAAGAGACAGTACCATCAACACAACCAGTACTGTTGAAAGTGTAAACTTTGTGGATGTGTTTTCTTTAAATAAAAACTATACTTGGCAAATGGTAAAGAGGAGTATAGGCATCATAAATTTTGATGGAACTTTTTTTTTTCAGTTATATGATGAAATAATAAACATCTATATCTTTTAGTAATCTAGACTATTTCCTTTAAAATATGGTTAGTAAGAAACACCTGATACTTTTTATGGTGTTAATGCCTCATTTATCTATTCATATGATTGAATGTAAACTTTTAGTGTCAAGAATAATAAAGAAAGACAGGATTGTAGTTATTATCGAATTAGGTTACCTGTGCAATGAAAGTACACAATGATAGTGGGTGATGGGATGGCGTGATAACTTTATATTACCTTGAACTATATGATGCCTGTAAAGTAAATATTTAGATATCTGCTTCTACAAACTTTTATAACCATGAATCTGTGCCTTAACACTTCCTTCAGTGTTTTAGGTCTAAAGAAGCTTCCCCATGGTGTTTGCTAATTTATTACTATTTCTTTCTTTTTGTTGGTGCACTTTGTGATTTTTTCCATGATGCAGGTGTGATGGAAATATCGTTGTTGAAAGCACTCCTTAATGGCATCTCCTCTTTTTTACGCTTATCGTCCACTGACAACTTAAGTGCAGACCTGGTTCAGAAGTATTACCAGAAGGCAGAAGAGATATTAAAGCTGTTGAAGCCTATACTTGATGCCATTGTTGATTCTGAAATAGCTTCTGATGAAGTGCTTAATAAGGCATCTGATGAATTGGGAAAATCGATTGATGAATTGAGGGAGCTCTTTGTAAACTGGCAACCATTATCGAGTAAAGTTTATTTTGTAAGTGCCTAGCCATATTTTCATGATTTTATGAAGGGCTACTAAATAAGTTTTTGGAAAATTGTACTTATACCTGAACTTCCCAACTAATATTATTTTACCCTAGATTAGTTGAAATTATATGCACTTGGACAAAATATAATGAAAAATAGACTATTATACATCTCTTTTCTTTTTTTTTCGGTTACTCATCTCCAAACTCAACTGTATCATCAAGCTCCATTAGTCTCTTCTTAATTGCAAAAAATTATGGATACAAGTTTAACCAAATGTTTACAATTGCAACTAATTTTCGGTATTAGGGCAAAATAGTCTTTTGAGGTTTGGTTACAATTGTGTTTTTTGGTGATTAGGCCTTTTAAATGGTATTTTTGTACTGCTTATATATTTTGGGGGAAATACCTAACCTGAGCTTGCTTATGACAATGCATGTTTGACCAATATATTTGTCCTTAATTTATGTGAGAATTGTAAATATAATTTCTTTATTTAGAATCAACATCTCTTGATACATATTTTGCATGAGCTGAGGTTGCTGTTTGTGGCACGGCCTGTCTTACATTCCCCTGAAACGCCCTCTACAGAAGTATCACGAAACAATTTGTACGCAATTCATTATGTTCTGATCCATAAGTTTTTTTGGGTCTTCTGCTTTCCATTAGTCTCTAGGTCTCTATAGAAAACATCAATATGCTGGTATTTGCGAGTAGTTTGGTTGTAATTTATCTGTGGGACGTGGCAGCTTTATTAGATGCCCGAGACTAATGTATTAATGGTGGTCAGTCTATCTATAATAAGAGGGGTGGCTTAAAGTTGGAGGTTGTGCTATAGTGATCACCATTTTACAGTGAAACTAATGATGTGAAATGTGGAGATTGTTGTTGGTATGGGGTTTGGTTAAGCAGCAAGCACGTACAAGAGAGATATGGAGTGGGAGAGGGGTCGAATAAATTCTGCTGAAATGGTTGGCAACCTATTTCACTCTTGTAAGGATAACAGTTATGGTGTTGGGAGTTACAATGTAACAGAGAATAATCATGAGATAAATTCTTGAAAATCTGTGTTCCTTGTTTTAGGCTAACAGGAAAATTGCTTTGTTTGCATTCGACTGAAGCTTGGACATCATCATCATTATGATTTTTTATAAAATGGTTGTTGTCTCCAAATAATCAAGGCATTTAATATACAGTGACCATCATCTTTTGGAGTTGTTCAAGTAAATGCAACCTTTTTTCAGTTGTCATTTTATTAGTGCTGTTTTTTTGCTTGTCATTCTCATCAAATATGGTGTAGGTCTTTGAGATACCTGAGTTGTTGTGTTATTGCGGCTTTGAAGATTAAATTGTGATTGTAAGTCTCTGTTATTCACATATATCATTCATAATTCTAGTGGGATCTCTTTCTTTATTTGTTGATAAACTTATCCTATGTTCAAACCCTTAAAGGAGGCTAAAGTATCCTTTTTTAGATCATTTTTTAATCATCGTGTGTCCAGTGTAAATTGGTGACTTGACTGAATCAGTTATCAGTTCAAAGTTTCAATTTATCTTGCTGTTAACATCACTTACCTTAATACTTTTGTTTCATTTTAATGTTCCTTTCCTACTAATTTAAAAAATTTATTACCTTAGAATTCATTATCTAGGCAGCATTTTGCTTGCATGTATTATTCCTTGATAAGTAAAAAATATAGTACTGTCTTCTTAGGTTGATTCATAATGAATGCAGCAACTTACTGAAAAAGTGAAAAAACAGAAGGAGCAACAGAATAATGCTGAATATATGCAACCTTTCTTATGGATGAGGGTATTTGACCATCATTTTTTCTTCTTTTTGTCTAGATTCTGCAAACAGAATCATTAATATCAAAGGTTCGGACTTTTGGCCTGGATATTTTTCAGCTGCTGAAGTCTTCTCCTCAACATCTTCCTGATGAATTAAGTTCATCAACGCTTGAGGTAATCATCCCTGAAAACTTGTTTGAAGCTTCTGCCGCTAAGTTACAGATCATTGAAACATTGAAGAAACATGCATTTGGAATATGAGAGAATTAATTTATAAATTATTCAGGCTCTTATAAATTTATGTTTAATAATTATTGACATTCTTGATTGCAGTACTGCTCACAGAAAATTAAGCAAATGGGATATGAGCAAACATCCTCTGCTGTCAGAGAAGCTATTAGGGACCAAGCAGAGAGCGTTGGACCCAGCTCAGAGATCCTAGTGAAAATTGCAGAGAGCCTAAGCTTGAGGTCCAATCAAGATATTCTGATTGAAGCAGTGGCCCTTGAGAAGTTGAAGGAGAATGCTGAACAAGCTGAAAATCCCAGGGAAGCTGAGTTATTTGATCAAATGATTTCTCTTGTGACTCGCATGCATGATTGCCTTGTCCTGATGAAACAGTCCCAGACCAGTAGCCCAGTCTCAATACCTGCTGATTTTTGCTGTCCTCTCTCTCTTGAGTTGATGACTGATCCAGTGATTGTGGCATCAGGGCAAACCTATGAGCGTGCATTCATTAAGAACTGGATAGAACTTGGGCTCACTGTTTGCCCCAAGACAAGGCAGACTCTGACTCACACCAATCTGATACCTAATTACACTGTGAAGGCACTCATTGCAAATTGGTGCGAATCAAATCATGTGAAGCTGCCTGATCCTGTGAAATCTGTGAGCTTCAATCAGCCTTCACCACTTCTTTTACACGCTGAGTCTGGCACACCCAGGGATTCACATGTTTTTCCTCATTCCTGGGGAAACCAACCGATGTCTCCTGAGTCAACTCGTTCAACTGGTTCTCCTGGCAGGAATTGGATATCTTCTGGTGCAATTCATCGAGAGGGAGCTTCTCCACTTCATCCCCGTTCTACTTCTGAGGGTTCATTGTCGGGTATAATAGGAAATGAACAGGGTTTGGACTTGGTGAGAATATCATTAACTAATTCTGAGGAAAGGTCCGCTAACTTGGAAGAAAAGAGCTTGGATTCAGTTGTCAACCACTCTCTATCTCCATCTACAAAGGAAGTTTCAAATTCTTTTATTCCTGATGAACCTATAGCTCAGAGCCACAGTAGAAGTGCCTCGGCCTCCAGCACTCTTCCTAATGCAAACTTTTCTCAAGGAGCACAGGGAGATGATAATGAGTCTTCAGAGGTGTCAAACCATCTTGCTTCCTATAGCAGTGATAATTCTGGGGAGGTAAAAGCAGAACCACAGGCTTCAACTGCCTCAAACGTATCTCACAGAGAACATGAATTCCCACCACGGTCACGAAGTCAAACCATCTGGCGCCGGCCATCAGATAGGCTTGTTCCAAGAATAGTTTCTTCTCCTGCTATTGAAACAAGAGTTGATCTTTCAGGTGTAGAAACGCAAGTTCGGAAGCTGATTGAGGACTTGAAGAGTGATTCAATTGATATTCAAAGAGAGGCAACATCTGAACTCAGGTTACTTGCCAAGCACAACATGGATAATAGAATTGTTATAGCACAATGTGGGGCCATTAGTTTGTTAGTTAACTTACTTCGATCAACTGACTCAAGGATTCAGGAAAACGCTGTCACAGCACTTCTTAACTTGTCAATTAACGATAACAATAAAACCGCTATAGCTAATGCAGATGCTATTGAACCTCTGATTCATGTTTTAGTAACGGGAAGTCCAGAGGCTAAGGAGAACTCAGCTGCCACTCTCTTTAGCCTCTCAGTGATTGAGGATAACAAGGTCAGAATAGGACGATCTGGAGCTATTGGGCCTTTGGTTGATTTATTGGGGAATGGAACTCCAAGGGGAAAGAAGGATGCAGCTACAGCTTTGTTTAATTTGTCAATATTTCATGAAAACAAGGCTCGGATTGTGCAAGCTGGTGCTGTTAAGCACCTTGTAGAGTTGATGGACCCAGCAGCTGGAATGGTTGATAAGGCAGTAGCTGTTTTGGCTAATCTTGCAACAATTCCTGAGGGAAGGGTTGCAATAGGTCAGGAAGGTGGAATCCCTGTTCTGGTCGAGGTTGTTGAGTTGGGTTCTGCAAGAGGGAAAGAGAATGCGGCTGCTGCTCTTTTGCAGCTTTGCACAAACAGCGGTAGGTTCTGCAACAATGTTCTCCAAGAAGGCGCTGTGCCACCATTAGTGGCATTATCACAGTCTGGCACCCCAAGGGCCAAAGAAAAGGTATACTGGGAGATATGTTTTTCCATAATCAAGGTGGTGTTTTTCTTTACCTTCTCAGAAGGTTATATTACAAGCTTTTGTTTGCTTGCAGGCTCAGGCACTTCTTCAGTATTTCAGAAACCAACGACATGGTAATGCTAGGGGCTGATTTGTTTAAAGATCATCCTGTCAATGCATCTGCGGTTTTGATTCGGTTCTATACATAGCGTGTGTACATTCGATATTGCAAATAACGCAATTTTTTTTTCTGCTTGGATTTTACATGATTTGTAGAGGAAATTGATTTATAGAGGATGCGATTGAGTCCTTGTGAAAAATCTTTTACTTGTTAATGTGGGAAGAAATATATCTGTGAGTTTTAGTCTTTTTTAGAGATATAGAGAAAGGCCGAGTATTCGGGTTCTGTTGTGTCTCATTTCTTTCTATCCATGTCTTTTGTTGTCTCAGGATGTTTTAGAGATATTCATCTATTATTTCTTTTAATGCTGCCAGTAAATTGAGGAATTTTTTCTAATTATGTTGGTCTTGCAATTGTTCAAGTTGAAACTAAGCAAAGTGCAAACTAGTTCCATCTCATACATTTCTCTCTTTCTTTTTTTTTTTAGGTACGGCCAGGTGATGAGAGTTATGATGAGAGTATTAAAATAATATTAAAAGTGAAATTTATATATATAATTATAAAGATAAAATATATATAGATTTTATTTTTAATATTATAAAATATATGTGGATTTTACTTTTAATATTATTTTAATATTTTTGTCATAACAAGACTCCAGTAATTTAATATTTCCCTTTTTTTTTTTTCCTCCTTAACTAGTATTTCAAAAGGTTTTTTAACCTTAGTAGCTTTGCATTGGTATTAATTTAATTAAAGCGGATATTTGAAATAAAAAATTCAGAGACGGACCTTCATTAGTTTTGGACTTATCATCATCATTTGAAATTTTTCAAAGAATTTATAAAAGGAAAATTAAATTTTCAAAATCCTTTTGGACGTTCAAATCACGTAGAGAGACGATAAAAGAAAATTTAATCCATCCTAATGAATAGCAATGTTCTTACTAAAAAATTATTTGAGTATTTAAAATAACATTTAAATATAAAAATATAAAATAGAATGCAGCACAAAATTATTATTTAATTATTTAAAACGATTAATTATAGTATGTATAATTAATTAAAAAAAGGAAATTCCTAAGGCCCTGTCAGTCACCGACCGCGTGACTCTAAACAGACCCCACTTAGAGACCTCTTTTGGTAGTTGACACTGACGCAACCTTTGAACCGCCTTTACGAGTCCGTTCATCTTGTGACTGCTTCGCTGCACCGGCCTTAAAAGTGTATTTTCCTCTCTCCCATACAGTCAATTAACCATCGCGATTCTATCAGTCTCCAGCTCAACTATTAACACCGGCGGTGGCATTCGCTTTTTCGGCATAACTTAGTCGATCCCAATTTTTTATCTGCGTAAGTGTTAATTGATCTTTCTTTGTGTGTTTTACGGTTTTAGGGTTTTATATGTGAGTGCTTTATTTCTAATTTTTGGGTTTTGTTTAAAGCTTCCTCTATTAGTTCATTTTGGGATATTTTGTTGTTTCTTGAATTTTCCATCACATAAAGAGCTCAAATTCTCTCTCTTATGCAATTTCAAGATTATTTTTTTCGTTTGGAGTCTTCTTTCTAGAAATTCTGGTGATTTTCCATATATATTGATCCGGGGGGGGGGGGGGGGGGGGGGGGGCGGGGGGCGGGGGGGGGGGGGGGGGGGGGGGGGGGG
>CANUEP010183255.1:0-11331 GCA_947857235.1 Jatropha podagrica | reverse complement strand
ACTCTACTTCTTCTGTTTGCTTCGACCTTCTGGTCTAACAGGAAGGAGAGGTTCAATCCCTCCATCTTGAGGAGTTTGGAGAACTTGGCCCATCTTGCCGAGTATGATTGGGCGGGCGCTATCTTGAGCCGCATGTATGACGACATGTGCGACTTGAGTCGAGGCCACGGCAAGCTCAGCGGGACCTACTATTTTTGGGAGGTAATGTAAAGAACATATTCCTCATTCTGCACTGTCTCTTTTCTTCTTCTCTTTTTTTTTTTTTTTTTTTTTTTTTTTTTTTTTTTGTTGTTTTTTTTTTTTTTATTTTATGTGTTTTTTGTTTTTTTTTTAGTTATGTAAAAAAAATAATTTTTTTTTTTTACAAAAATTATAAAAAAAAAACCACCCAATAAAAAATAAAAAAAAACCCAAAACCAAAAAAAAAAAAAAAAAAAAAAAAAAAAAAAAAAAAAAAAACCTAGTAATATAACATACAGAAGGTACCGTACCAGAGGGTTCCGCGAAGAGATCGAGCTTGACGCGACGTCCAGCGTTGCTAAGAGCTGCGAGGCGACGACGCTCTTTCCTCTTTCCCATGGATTAATGTCAGTGGATTTCAATTTCAAATTTCAAAATTTCAGTTTGATGATTTGTTATTATTATTACTATTATTAGATTTAACGGATTTTTCGCTAATCCTTTGCTGTTCTTTTTCCTTGTTTATGCTCTATTGGAGTTTGCGTTTGAATCGAAAAGAAGCTGCTGCTGCCATGAGAAATAGGGATGTCTTATTTTTCATAAATTTCCGTACAGCATAAAGAGTTTTTCACCTCTTTAACGAACTGGCTTTCTCTTTTAGAGATTGAGACGGTTTAAACCGTAAAATCAAATCAAATCGTCTATTTTAAATAAACCGTTTTCAAAACAATTTGATTTGAATTTTACTTAACTAAAACATGTAAGACCGAATCAAACCACTTTTAATAATAATTTCCAAACAGGTAATTTAGTTTTTGCCGTCGTTCTTATGCTCTTAATACTATAATATTGAAAGAAATTTATTTATTTTGTGAATAGGTTATTGGTAGTATTACTCTAGTATTATTGAATTTTTTAATAAAATAAATTATTATTAAATTTTTTGAATATTGTTAATCATATTTTTAGTTTTTTTTTCATTAAAATTATTATTTATTTTTTATTTAAGTCTCTCATTTTTATTCTTACTGTGCACTTTTCATTTATATTTCTTTCATTTTATATACATATTTATTTCGGTAAAGGAAATAAACTCTTATAAATAAATTATGGCCTCTTTTTGAAATCTTGGGTTTCATACAGTAATCTGCTTTTACCATTTTCATCGTATACATAATTACAGCATTAGGTATTATTTTTCTTTTTCAAATATAAGAAATGGGTAGCTAACTTTAATCATTAATTAGAATGACCAATTTTACAATAATGAAATTTCTTTCGTCTTTTATGTTTTCCTCCAATCCAAACATAGAATAGAAAATAAAGATAGTGATTATTCTATTTTACTCCTTTATTTTTTTAGAAAAATTTACACAAATCCAGTTTATGACAACATTTATAAACCAAATAAATAAAATTAAGAATTTTTTAAATAGTATTATAATTTTATCTATTTTCTTTAAGTATATAGTTAGAAATACTCTCGTTTCAAAAAGAATTATTGATTTTTTTTAATTTGATCTACAGGTGAGATTGTGGATATAATTGAAGTAATTTTTTTTTTTTCCATTTTCTTTCCTTCCCTTCCCAAGAATAGCGTTGGTAACGCTCTTCACAACCATTGCTACTTGACATGTGCTTACGTACCTAACATCAATCTTGGCAACAAACTTCATGCCCACGCCATTAGGTTGAGCCTTGAAATTTTTCTTTTGCATTGTAAATCCCCTTCTTTCATCATGCACGAAGTAAAAGAAGTTTTCGCGTTCTTTTTGAGTTTGTAATTTGAGGATTTTAGATTGATGATTTTACTAAGTTTAATCTGTTTGAGTTTTTGAAAAATCATTTGAAATTAATGTTGAGTTTTTAGTTTTGTGATATGGACTTATGAATCTTCTATTTTCTTTTTAGATAATTCTTTTTGAATTTCAAAATTTTTAAATTTTAGCAATTTCTACTTCTTATTCTGACTTCATATTTAATGTTTTTTAAGATAATATTAGGATTTCATTAAAAAAAAACTTCAAATAAACACAAAAATTATAGGGAGAACGTGACATCTCTCATGCAGATTAGAAATAGAACAAAAACCATAAAATAATTATTATTCATTAATTTTAATAAGAAATGTGAACTTAAAGAAAATGGATTGATCAGGGAACTTATCGAATTTTCTATAAATAAGATATATGAATTAAATATTTATAAATGAACATAAAAGATTGAAACTATTAAATTTAATGGAGGAACAGGCTGCAATACCAATTGTAAAAGATGAAGATTATTATATAATTGAAAATTTTTTCACAAATTGCAACATATCCAAATAAATAGAAAAAAAATACAAATAACAAATAATACTCCACATAAAATAAAGATATTATAAACTCCACACAAGGTGAAAATAAAATATAAACAGTAAATATAAATAATATGAATCTATATTATAATAAACATAAATTTATAATTTAAAAGAAAATAAAAATATGAGGAAGGGCTATTAAAAAAATAAGAATCAATCCTCCTCGCATGTTCATGCTCGATTTTATTTTTCATGGAGAGAAGAGAAAAAAATTTTAATCGACTTCATATTTAATTTTATATTTGACAATGTAATAATTTTTATTTATTTTTTATCATTCCAAACAAAATTATATACAGCTTAAATCAATGTGGTTAATGGTAATTTTGGTATACAAAATTTTGATGGTTGACGGATAAAAGTTAAAAAAAAAGGGTAAAAATTTTAAAATAATGGACGCAAGAGTTCAACGGAGGGAATATATAAGAAAAAACAGTATATTTAAAATAATACAAAATTACGCTAATTAATAAATATAAGAATAAAATCGTAATTTTCATTTTTTTTTATCGGTTTTACACTTATGCTCCCACTTTATCATGACTTTTAGTATGGAATTTTTCACGCTTTGAGAATTGTCAGTCGTTCTTCCAAGCAAAAGGGTTTAGTGGCCGTCACATACCTCTCATTACCAAGCTTAAATCCTAGGGTTTCTCTGCACCAGCAGAAGAAGAGTAAACATTATGTTGGACATAAATCTCTTTAGGGAAGACAAGGGCCACAACCCTGAGCTCATCCGCGAATCACAGCGTCGTCGGTTTGCTGATGTAGATATCGTCGACGAGATCATTCACCTTGACAAGGAATGGAGGCAGCGTAATCTTCTTGTTCCTTATTCCTATTCCTGTCTTTTCTCTTTATTTTTTGAAGATCAACACTTGAGTTTTTATTACTTATCTGTGTTTTTTGGTTTCACTTAGGTCAATTTGAACTTGATAACCTGCGCAAAGAATTTAATAAAATAAACAAAAGAGTTGCTCAGCTCAAAATTGTGAGCATTTCTCTTCCTGTTTTATGTATTTAGTTAATTTCTTGAGAAATTAAATTTATTTTTGTGGAAATGATGTGAATAAGGCTGGTGAGGATGCTTCTGAACTGATTAATAGTACCAATGAGAACAAGAAATTGGCTTCTGAAAAAGAAGCTGAGGTTCAGCGGGCTGCAGAAGCTTTATATAAGAGATTGGAAGCAGTTGGTAACCTTGTCCATGATTCTGTTCCTGTTAGTAATGATGAGGTATGTGCTTGTATTATTATTTTCAGCTTATCTCTAGTCCTCCCTTGAAATGTGGAATTTACTACACTATGGATCATTTTTTATCCTGCAGGCTAATAATGCTGTGGTTCGTGTTTGGGGCGAGAGAATATCAGAGCCTAAATTGAAAAACCACGTGGAGCTTGTTGAGCTTCTTGGTATTGCAGATACTAAGAAAGGTATCCAAGTATGATTTACCTGTTCGAAATTCTGTTTTTCTATTTGATTAACAATATACATTAAATTCTTGTGTTCTGCGGATCCAAAGATATTGGCATTGCTTTCTTTATTTCATTGATTTACTACTCGACCTTGATGGCTGAAGTACATTGTGGAAGTTTTCTGTTAGTCGCGTTTAATATTCTTGAATGTAAATTCTCAAATTTCTTAACCTTAGTTTTCCAATGTACGATTCACTACGGATGATAAAATTTGGCTTTTGTTATATTGCATCCCATAAATGTAGTTTTTGCAATAATCATTTTCATTTATATCAAAGTTGCATTTCCAAAGAACCTCAGTTTAATGGAATTCAATTATTCAAAATGAGACCTATCTAAATGTTCATTTTTATCATGGTGATTAACTAATTATAAGTTGGTTTGTCATTTCATGCTTGCTATTGCTAATATATTTATTGTTGGTAGCCACATTGAAAGAAACTTAATCAAGTCACTTTCATGGATATATCTAGCTTGTGCAAAAGAAATTCTTCTTTGTAGATTCTTTGTTTTTCTTTTTCCGGTTTTTATGATACTTACATCAATGCTTCGTGCTTGAAATGATTAGGATCTAATGTTGCTGGAGGGAGAGGCTTCTATCTGAAAGGTGATGGTGTACGACTTAATCAGGCATTGATCAACTTTGGCCTTGACTTTTTGGAGAAGAGGGGTTACACAGCCTTGCAGACTCCCTTTTTCATGAGGAAAGACATTATGTCAAAATGCGCTCAGCTCGCACAATTTGATGAAGAACTTTACAAGGTAAAAGTTTTGAAGGTTATCAATAGTATATTTAGATATTCAGATATCGAGAAGCTCTCTCTGTCTCTCTTTCTTGTCTTTGTGTGTGCAAGCATGTAATGCAGGGGAAGAATATAGGGCAATTAATTCTCAACAATTAGGCTAGAATAGGATGATTTTGGTTGGAACAAAATAACATATTGGTTTCAAAGAAATCCTTAGAATTAAAATTCTGAATTAATAGATGAAAAATAATTCCTAAAATAATTGCTGTTTTCCTATTTATATTAGTTAGGACAAATCCTTATACTATATTGAAAAATATTCCTAATTAGCTTAGACTCCTAGACTGAATAGTATTCCTTTTTAGCTAAATCCTAAATAAAGAGGGAAAACTTAAATTATTTCCTGATTAATTAATGGTCTTTAAATTAAGAAGGAAACTAAAAGAAAACTTCTTAATTAGTCTTGGATGCTCCTGCATCGGCATGGTTGCATTGTAGTTATTCAAATGTTCTTCCTAAATATATGTTAGTAAAAGTGGCACAATAACCGATCTTTGAATAATGATTTGCAGAATGATAAAAATTCACTTCTTGCAGCACTCTATCTCCTATCCAGTTTTGTCCATTTTAAAGAATGTCGATCAATTTTTTCTTAGGATCATATGGGTGCTATTTATGATATTTTCTCCTCAAATCATGCATGTAAGCCTGTATTTCCAGAGTTGTATGGTGTAAATCAAATTGGGTTGCTCTTAACATAATGCAAGTGTTAGTTATATATTTTAAACTTATTATTATTGTACAGTTATTTTTTTCCCAGTTGTGTAATGGCTTTTGTATTTAATTATCAAAAATGATGTTCTTGTCCTTTTTTACTTTATTTGGTTGTCCAAACTCTAATATGCTTTGTGTTTAATGCATTTCCTTCTCTTTTGTTCTGCTGCTTTCCTTTGCATCACACACATACACAAAAAAAAGAAAAAAAGAGTTATATTAATATTTATTCTAAATCATGAAATAGCCTTGCCTTGTGATAATTTGGATCTCAAAAAAACTTAAATTCATGTTAATTATTTGGTTTTCTTTTTCTGTTGTATCTCATTTGCTACTAGATGAAATGCAAGGATCACCAATGTAGTTGGTTTTTTGCTAGGTGACTGGTGAAGGAGATGACAAATATCTAATTGCTACTGCTGAGCAACCTCTTTGTGCTTATCATTTAGAAGATTGGATCCATCCCTCCCAGCTACCAATCAGGTTAGTTTTTTCTAGTGATTAGTGGTCTCAATGGCAGAAAAGTATTACTGTATTGGTTTCATTAATTTAATACTTTTTGACAGATATGCTGGGTACTCATCTTGTTTCCGTAAAGAAGCTGGTTCACATGGTCGTGATACTTTGGGGATTTTCAGAGTTCATCAATTTGAGAAAGTGGAGCAGTTCTGCATTACCAGCCCAAATGGCAATGACTCGTGGGAAATGCATGAGGAAATGATCAAGAACTCTGAGGACTTCTACAAGATGGTATGATATCCTAACTTAGGATGTTCCTGTTTTTAGGTTGTTTTCTTACTTCTCAGTTTTTGAAGAATATTGACTGTTTCCCAACTTCCAATGCTTGGCCCTGGACCTGATACATGCCTTAAGAAAATCTAGAAATTGGTATAACCAATCTCTTTCACGTAAACAATGGTTTCTGAAAAGAAATATGGACCAGATATGTAAGGCCAAGCCTTGTTGATGACATGCTAATAATCTTGTATTGATGACACATTATCCCCTTTTCATACAGTTGAACATTCCTTTCCAATTGGTGTCTATTGTTTCTGGTGCTTTGAATGATTCGGCTGCCAAAAAGTATGATTTGGAGGGATGGTTTCCTGCTTCAAATACATACAGAGAGTTGGTCTCCTGTTCCAATTGTACAGACTACCAGTCAAGAAAACTAGAAATTCGATATGGACAGAAAAAGGTACATATTGTGTGCTTCTTTTGTTCACACCGTAATATGGATGTCATGTATTTCATATGTTTCTGGCTTATTACTTTAGAAACATTTCTGGTCTAGCATTTGAGAAATATTTTCTGTCTTCCATTTGAGCATGCCACCATATGGTGAAAATATATATATATATATATAAAAGATTAAACTAAAGTGCGTTTGGTAAAATTGAAAATTAAATGCTGAAAATTTAAGCACTGATTCTGAATTTAAAATGCTGCCTGATACGGGTGCTAAAATTTCTAAATTATAGAATTGTTAAAAGCCTATACACATTCTGTTTGATGCAAATATTAATATAGCAACTTTGACCGATTGTCTTGAGCAGATTTAGCTTAATTGAAACTTTTAAGTAATGTGTAGATAAGTATTATCAAATAACTCATAAAATTAAAGCAGTGAAAATTTTAATTCTAAGTGCTGAATTTGGAAATAAAACACGGCCTACGTCTTTCTTTGAAAATCATTGGAAACTTCTTGCCTTGAACTCTGCACGTAACTCAGCTCATGCTATCTCTGTAGGATTTTCAGTGTCAAACTGAGTTCCATAAAATACTTCAGATGGATGAGATGTACTGGAACATAAATTGCTATTTGATGATGGATGAGAAATTTATTCCATTATGTGCACTTTATCACTGTCTATCAAACCTTATTTTGGATGCTTGTGATGGGTGAAGGAATTATAGGGGTTACAAACTCAGAAGAATAGGATAGAACTGTAGAAATCCACGAATAAGCATTGTTTTGGTTGAAGAAAAACTTAGAGCAATGCATAATTCAGAGAAGAAATGAATTCATACAAGGAATGGAAGTGATATGTGTATTGGCGCACTTTCCTTGATAAACTAATTAAGGTATTTACAATTCCATTGTCAAATACCTTATTTGAATTCTAGAGTTGATAATGGTTACAACTTGCATAAAGAAAAATAATAAAAAAATTGATCATTTTCTTTTTCATTGCTTTATCAATAAAATTCTGTTTAAGTTTCTCATATTTTGTTGGTTGTTTTTGTTGTTGGTTGCAGAGCAATGAGCAGGCAAAGCAATTCGTTCATTTATTGAATTCTACCCTGACTGCAACAGAGAGAACGATTTGCTGCATTCTCGAGAATTACCAGAAGGAAAATGGCGTGGAGGTTCCAGAACCTTTGAGACTATATATGGGTGGAAAATCTTTTCTCCCTTTCCAAAACAACCCATCCACAGATGGCAAGGCGAAGAAATCCAAGGCCTAGTGGTCCTATCGAAATAACTTTCAATTTATTTTTGAAATTTGAGAATTTTGATCAACTACTACGTACGCATCGACTATATGGATGCCAAACTTTGGTATTCAAATGATTAGTTTTTATCCATGTTCTCTTTTTGGCTAAATAGTCATTTACCAGATGGAAGGGGTAACCTTTGGTTTGTCATACCAATTGCTTTGTACTGTTGTATTATAACTGCAGACCTCTGACACATTTTATTTCCTTCTCTAAATAATTTTTTTTTGAAAGTTCTTAGCTTGCAGATTTCTTTGTTTTCTATTTGGTATAGACATGAAGGATTCTTGAATGTGCTCCTTCAAACTTGTGGCATATGAAAAATAGTTGTTGCTTATGGTTATTGGTTGATAGATTGTCTTAGTGAGTAGTAAAAAAGGGCCTAAAATAAAAATTGGATTAGCTGTGAAAAAAGACCTTCTATTGTACAGTAAATCTTCTAAATCAAGATATCTCTAATCGTGCTTATCTTCTAAAACTTAGATTTGTTATATTTAGTGTCTTCACCTATTAATTCTACGTAATTATACGTTTTACAGAACTTGTTAAGCGGCAACTGAGAGTTTTTCAAAAAATGAATATCTCATGAATTGGTTAGGATTGAAACTTTATGGAATGGAAACAAAAGTGGCCATTGAGAGTGTTACTCTACACAGTTGAATGATTTTTCGCGCTCAGAACTTATTTAAAATGCCAATTTGAAACCGATGGCTACCAAGAGTCTTTTAATACCAATTAGAATCACAAATATTGGCCGGACATATTTGTTTGGATTGTCGCAAATGTGCTAACATGGATCGAAAAAGAGAGTATTCTCAATTTGCATGCTCGTGCGTTGGCATTTACATAGCAAGCAAAGGCATTGGGACATTCTTCAACCGTCTCATTAGTCTGGGAGGGATGGTTTAGCAATAATTGTTAGAGACTTCGTTTTTGGTTATTTTCCTTGCAGGTATATTTCAATCCTCCACCTTGAATTGGCTTTTCCTTTTCCCCTGGACGAATTGGTGGTATGTGTTTCCTCCCAGTTATACAAAAATAACAAAGTAACAAACACATTGACCATTCAATAGAATTTACTGAATTAATTTCCAATCCACAATTTTTTTATTGTTTTAACCCTTCATCCATTTTCCAATCCTCATCATCAATTCAACTCTCAGCATCACCAGACACTAACTCACTCTTCACAAATTATAACATATATTCAAGTCTCCTTCAAAAGCTTGCGTTCTGATGGTTAGCATTAGGATCATACAAAAAAAAATTGTGTTTAACAGTTCTCATTAAGATCGCATATAGGCCATCTAATATAACTGAGTTATCCAACGGAAAGCATGTTGTTTATTCAGAGTCGTTCTACTTACATGAAACGAAAAAAAAAAAAACAAAAATAAAACCCAGTTCTGATCACATTACACTAAACACAATGTCGAGAGAGTATCACAAATAAAATGCCAGGCTAATTAGCAAAAAAGGTTCTTACAGTGACAAGTATTCATCAATTCCCCTTGCAAAGTTCAAGTTGTTAGCCAACCAACCTTGGCATCTCATATAGACTTGAAAGTGGGTAAAAGCCCTCATAATAATCGAAGAATTATTTACAGTAACCTGCTCCACGAATCTACATCAATTCCACAACACAAAGCAGCAAGCACAGCAAATAAATTCAGTATTTTTCTTAGAAAAACAAACAAGTAAAGTAATTGCTCCAACGCTGTTCATGTTGAAAGGACAAGCAGTAAGGCAACAACGCGTGAAGCAAATTAGAAACGGAACTAAGAACTCATGGCTACATAAACCACATTATATGCTTATCTGATACTGATTACCCTTTTTTTCCTTGAGCATAGAAACAAGTAGATGAATACGAATGGTGTATCAGCATAATTATTTCTACTAGAATGAAATCATTCCTTCAATTTACACAAGTCATGTTAAAAGGGGGAAAGAAAAAGAAAAGAAATGAAAATTTGAAGAAGTTTGTGTTCAAAATTTCAGACTTATTAGAACAGCAAGGTCATTACAAGACCAAATTGTGTTAAAAGTTAAACATTTGTGTGCCTTAGTACAAAAATAACATATTCAACGAAAGAATGAACTTTGCATTCCCTTTTATCAAATCTACCAATCTACCAAAAATCCAACTTATTTCTTTTCTAATTCTCAATAATTTGTGTGTTTAACTGGCACACACAACATTGTTTAACAGGCACACACAACATTAATATGTCAGTTACAATTAAAAGAATTAAACTACAAAACTTCTCCAATAGATTTCTCAAATGAAACTAATCATCTGTTTGTTGCAACCCATATAAAAAAACCCAAAACTTCAAACCAACTTCGCTAGGGATTGAATTGAAATTCTTAATTTGCGATATATAGAATTCCAAATATATTGAGCAACAAAACAAAATATCAATGTAAAGAAAATCAAGATTTCGATTCTTGTTCTTACAAATGAAAGCCGCAATCAATCAGCCGTTGAATTGAAATTGTCAGAGTTGTCCTTCGAAGAACAGGCACCGTTAGATTTGTGATGATGATGATCGTGATCGTGATCATGGTCTTGATCATCATCGCTTGTGTCCTCATCGAATGGTTTGTCCTTGTGGAATATACAGCATTTTTTGGAGCTTTTCTTCTGCATAAACTCGTTGTCTACGGTACCTTCTTTCCAGCTAACCTTTTTCTTCCTCCGATTAAGCCGCAATACTAGGGTTTGAGATGGTTGTTGTTGTTGTTGTTGGGGAGGGTTATATAGGGTTACCGTAGTGGTGACGGTGGAGGAAGACGCCGATCTCATTGCAGCGCTGCTTGTGGCAATCGAACCGTCGCGCGACATTGTAAAAAGCGGAAATGGCAAATTGGCAGTAACCTTTTTCGTAATTGCAACCGCATTTTATTTTTGCAATCAACCATTAAATTTTATTCTTTGGGGATTGACAGAACTAACCTTCCAAAGTGCATTTTCCTATGGAAAGTTAGGCCCATATTCGCACCCTGGTACTTATGGGCCTGGTATTTTTATTCCCCTACCACGACCCGAGTCCGACCCATATTGACGCCTTATTTTTTGCCCGTGGATAATGTTGATTACTGTGGACTGACACAGGAGTTAGTCTAGCTATAACAAATTGCTTAGCTGTATGTTATGGTTAGATAGTTTGTTATCATAGCTGTACAAACAGTTGTAACTTCTCAATAGTTAGTCTCTTTTCCCGCTTGTATACTTACTTGGAGTTTCTTTTCTCTGCCATTCTTAGTTTCTTGATCACTCTTTTCAATGGCG
>CANUEP010183084.1:0-31823 GCA_947857235.1 Jatropha podagrica | reverse complement strand
GTGAGCATGCTCGGGTTATCAGCCCATTCTATTTGGTGGAGCTATGATCATATGCTAGGGTTATCAGCCTTTATAAATAGGCAGACGCACTTATTATTTGTGATAGTGCTTGCACAAGCCACGATGGGGCTTTCATAGGGCACGATAAAGAAAAATAGAATGATAAACAAAGAGAAAGCTTTCAAATATTCTCTTTGTTTAATAGAGGAGAAATAGAAAATAAAAAAAAAGAACGCTAAAGTATGAACAAAAAAAGTTAACTAACTTGGCTAATAGTGAACGAAATTTTAGTTGTCTTAGGTTGTTATTATTTTATGAGCGCGATAATGTTGAGAAGGAATAGTTGGTATTTTATAGATACAAAATGAGTAATAATGTGAATTAACTTTGTTGAAAGAGGCAGAAATTATATAAAATTTAAAAAGTTAAAAATTAATAATTTAGTGGATTAAAATTCAAAATTTTGAAAATTAAAATTTTAGTTGGATGATTATATTATATTTTAAATGTTATCGATTATCAGTATTAAATTAAATAAAAAATTAAATAAGTTGACCAATTAAAATATAGAAAAAATAAAAGAAAATTTTGAATTTTTCTAAAAAAAAAATAGAATATTGGATTAAAAATTTAGCTAAATTTTATATAGTTTATAATTTAAAACATATTTTAAAGATGGATAGATAATCACAGTTATATATAGATAAGGTTTAGTAATTTAAGTAATTTAATATGGATAATTTATAATAAACTATTAATTAAAATATTTAAATCGTCCAATTACAATATAGGAAAATAAAAAAAAAATTTAAAAATTTATAAACAGAGAAAAATTGAATGCTAAACAAAAAGAAAGCTTTCAAACATTCTCTTTGTTTCAGCTTTCATATATATATATTTAAATTTTAAATTTTCACAAAAAATGTTCCTTAAATTTTGATTTTATAATTGTGCGATTTGTAAAAGAAATCAATCAGAGAATAGATCAGAACTGTCGATTTAGAACTATTAGGAAATTGGAACTGTAATTATTCAGTTCCAAACTGTAACTGGAACTGTCAATTTTCGATTCGATTTCGAAATTGGCGGTTCTGAAATCGTGACTACCCCTATTTATAGTGCCATATAACAAACACAAACAACAAAATAAAAGCAATAAACCTTTTATAACTGAAGTAAACATTAAAGAGCCTCCTTTGTTACATGTTGTAGCACACAGATCCAGGGTAGCATGCCAGACCCCTTGAAATCCATACCTATTTCCCCTAGGTTGTAGAGAATCAGAGAGACAGTTATAATTAATAAACCTACTCATAAATTACCTAAATAATCTCCTTCCTCGTTCTCAAAATATAATTATTCTTGCTAATTACTAAATAGATGTCCAATTCTATTGAAACCTCAAGTCGCATTTTGCCATTTGCTGTTAGCTTAGGCTGTTTATTGGGAGTAAATCGTTGACGGTGATATGGAATATGGATAGATTATTTAGTAGTTTGGTTGGAAACGAAGCTAGTTCAACGACGAGGTCAAGTGGTATTAGAGCCAGAAGATCAAAAGACTTCAAAAATAAAGAAGTTTTGATGATAGAAGACATAGATTCCAGTCTAAGCAATTGGTCTTTACCTAAAATATCTAATAATATGATCTATAAGTCTAATACTAATTTCTTGTTTAAATCCGATTATGTTATCAAACCTATGGAACAAGTTGTTCCAATTCATGAAGGAAACATAAAGAAAAATATAACTTTGTACATGTGGGAATGGTTCAAGTGGTTATGAAGCCTGCCACTAGGTTAGGACTAAACACTCTTGGTGGTCCTTTGTGTTAGAGATAAGAGGCATAACAAGTTTCATGACTCTCTTCTAGGAGTTTTAGAATCTACCCTAGGAGATAGTCCAATCTTCTTTTCTTGTTACCCTAATTTTACTTTATCTCTCTCAGATGCCCATATAATGAAAGCTACTTTCTTTAGATATGAAAACATCAGGGTATGACATGCTCCCTGGATTTGAAAATATAATTTTGATATATAGTGTTCATTACAAGGCAATGAATACCATTATGCCTAATCTTAAAGAAGAATCAAGCAATTTTATAGCCCCAAAAGGAACTATTACCCTTTTTATTACAAATCTTTCTAAAGGAAATCAAGTAGTCCCTAAATCCATTCAATTGAGTGATGTCAATTTACCTGAAGATTGGGTTTTGGAAGAAGCCATCCTGCCAAAAGTAAGAAGAAAATTCTAAAGCAGATTCTATTTTAGAATTAAAGGATGGTTCAATGGTTATAACTTTCTTAAGAAATAGGAGTGTTGTAATAAGTTCTGGAAATTCATTCTTTGAAATACCTAAGACTTCTTATTTTTTGCCATCAAGAAAAATGCCTTCTTTGGAGCCTATTCGGCATCCTAACTTAGTTAGAGAACTAAATAGAACCCAAGAAAGTGTGACACAACCTATATATGAAGCTAAAATCTGACCCCTTCAGATATGGGTTACGATGAAGAAAGTATATCTTCTAGACCATCATTTAAAATAATGGTCCTAGAAAAAGAAGTAACCCCTCTTGAAAAGTGGTTTTAGTTAGCATTAACAGAGTAAGTATAGAATTCTTTGAATAAAAAATGTGAAATTTACAAGAGTGAAGGAGGTTTCAAAGAATTTCTTGAATTTGTTGAACGAATATGTCTATTCAAGAAAATGCCTATTCCTAACTTCTTTGATAAAAAGGTTCTCACAACCCTTGAAACTCATTATAGGAATTACATAACAGCTAAGGGTAAGACTATTAGAAGCTTCCACCCCCTATTAACTAAATTCTCAATAAAGAATGAACATTCTAATATAGAATGTTCTTTTTTTCCGGGGAAGGAATCGACATGCACTATAATGAATCTGCTTCATTAGCAAAACTTTACAAAGCTTAATGTTTATAACATTGGAGAGTAGCTGAACAAAATTGAAAAGCAAATAGAGAAAATAAAGCTTATAGGATATGTCTCAAAAATAGAAAGTTCAATTTTAGGAAAACTAGAAGATAAGGTTCTATTTAAACCGACAGAAAGAAAGCTTGACATAAAGTTAAATAAAGATGATAACTCGGATTTGATAAAAGAAATAACTAAGTGTCTTGTTTGCTTTGGATATACATTCAAAGTAAAATGGATTAGAAATAGACTCAAAGAAAAGGGAAATTGCCCCATTAACTGTTGAACCAAATTCATCCGACTTAAAAGATCTTAAAGAAGAAAACAAGGATCTAGATGAGTTAGAAAAAATGCTAAAAAATATGGAGGTTAGCCAAATCAATGAAATATCATATCCTAAACCTCAGGCAATTACTGGAATGAAACCTTATTATCCTAGGCCTTCTCCTATAAATACAGTATATGAAGAGCCAACCTTTAACTATGCCCAATATGATGGGTGTTCTATGGTAGAATGGAATATAGATGGACTATCTGAATATCAGCTAAAGAATGTCCTCCAGAACATGATGATGTATGCGGCAGCCTTAAGAACGAGAGGAAACACTGACCCTAGTGTCACTAAAAGGTTGGTGGGATTTCTCTCTGTCAAAAGATGGGAAAGAACAAATTAAGAATGCAATAAAAATAAAAGTTGTTAAAGAAGGAGATCAGAAGCACATAGTTTCATATCATGATGATGTTAATACTCTACTTTATACCATAGGATAACATTTTAACTCACTTTTTTTACTAAATTAATTGATCAACTTGTCGTCGAATATTTATTTTGGACTAGAAAATTTTGAAAAAAAAAAAATTTTGACATATTTTTATTATTATGAGAATAGGAACCACTAATATGTATCTAGATAGGTCACAAGAACAGTTAATGAATTTGAAATGCCCTGACCTATCACATTTTAAATGGTATAGAGATGTATTCTTTACTGCTGTCTACACTAGGGAAGACAACCAACATGATTTTTAGAAAGAAAAATTTATTTGTGGATTGCCACCTTTATTTGCTGAGAGAGTTAGAAATAGAATAAAAGGAAAGAATGACGGTCTCATTCCCTATCATACTAACACTTATGGAGAATTAGCATCTGAAGTCTTAAGTGAGGGAATGGCCTTATGTAATGAAATAAAAATACATTGGCAAATGCAAAAGGGAAGGGTGACAGGAAGAAAAATCCTAGGTTCATTTTGGGAACAAGTATGATATCCTACTATAGCCTATCCTGGTCAAAGAAAATCTGAAAAAGTGATAAAGAAGTGCTACCGTTACAAAAAAAAAAAAAGAGAAAAGCCTCTTAAAGGTGAAAAGAGGTGGAAGCCAAAAAATAAAAGGACAGGAAAAGTGTTGTATGCTATAAATGTGGAAAGATAGGGCACTATGCTAATAAATGCAAGGTTAAACAATAGATTCAAGTGTTAGCTTTGGGATAAGATATTAAAGAATCATTAGCTAAATTATTTCTTAATAGTTTAGATTTTGAGAAGGAAGACATGGAATTATGTCTTAGCTAAATTATACTTCAGAAGAAAAATCTAAAAAGGAAAAGGAAGAAAATAGTAAAGAATCTGACTGTGATGACAATTGTTATTATTACAAATCATTTTTCACTCTGAATGTTTTAATGGTTCTTACAAAAGAAGATAATATGATTCTAGATTTGATAGATAAAATTTCGGACTAAGAAGAAAAAAGAAAATAGCTAGAATCATGTCTTAAATTAAATCAAGAAAGAGCAAAGTTGTCTAAAGATCTTCTTATAAAAAGAATAGAAGAAAATCAGAGTCCATATAGTCTAATTGAAGTTTTAGAAAGAATAAAGAATGCTAAAAGACAGAAGGAAACCACTATAATAGTCTGTTTTTGAGTGTCAAAAATAGTGATTTACCGGTCTGTGAATTATACTATTGGTCCAGGACTTGATATTATTTCAGTCTAAAAAAATTACTATGCATGTCTATTATTTTATTTAATAGTTTTGGAGCATGTTTGCATGATTTAGATGGGTAGAAAGTGTCTCATGAATATTTTTGGAGAGTTTGAATATTTAATGAATAGTGTTTTCTAGTGTAGTATATTAAGAAAAATTTAGAAATTATTTTTATGGAGTTAATTTAATAAATTGGTGGAGTTAAATAATAGTTAGAGGAGAACTATTTAGTGAATATTTAGAGCTCTTGGATGAGAATACTAGAAACTTAATCCTAGCCATTCATTTGACATAAAATTAAGTAGCCAAGTTTGACTTTGCTACTTAAAATCAACACTTATCAAAACACTATTCCATCTTCTCATTCTCTCCACTTCAATGTTAACTTCTCTTCTTCTACTCCTCCATTTTCTTTTAATTTCTCTACCTCTAAACTTCACCAAATCACCTAATTTAAACATTGAATTAGTAATTAAACCTTAAGACCTAAGCTAAGGAAGTTATATTTGGTGATCCTAACAAAGAAATTGGAGAAAAGCTACCAATCAACTAAGTTGTGAACTTTGGATTTTATAAATTAATAAGTGAAATTCATAGTTTAGACATGTAGTTGACGCATTAAATCATGCTCCATCTCTTTCTTTGTTATTTTCTTGATTTTAATTCATGATTTTTGCTACTTTGAAGAGGTGGGTGAACCATCCTCTAAAGGAAATGAGAAAATTAGAGAGTGAGCTTTCCAAGCTTATTAAAGCTTGTTTTCAAGGTTAGTGCCTATATTCTTTGCCTTCTCCTTTCATTTCTTTAAGTTTTCAATTTTTAGGTTTTTGAATGAATTTTGAGAATTTTGTGAATTGTGTTGGGGAATTGGTTATTTGATTATTTTTGTGTGATTTGACATGATTTCTAAGCATGATAGAATGCTTGAATGGGAAGAGGAACACCTCCTTCACCTTCAACCATGGTTGGCCGAACCTCCTTAAGAGGAAGGGCTTGAGTTTTGGTTTCATGCTTTTGCTTTCTTTTGATATTTATGTGTTCTTAAAGGTTTCTCCTTAAGTTAATGTGGTTAATTTGAAAAGAAAATCATTTCCCTCTTTATTGGCAAGAGTGGCCAAATCATTTAAGGTGAAGGGCCCTTTGTGTTCTTGATATTTATGTTTAATTTGGACTTTAATGAGTTAGTTGATAAGTAAATTAAAGGTGGTTTAAACCTCTACTTTGAATTCTAGAGTTTAAGAATTTTTCAAGACTTAAAGAAGGTTTTGAATGTGTAAAAATGAGTTTTATGGTAAATTGTTCTAAGTAGTGATTTCAATGGTTTTGAGTAGTGATTTTGATTTAGTAATCAAGACTTTTGATAGAGGAAACTATTCCTCCTTTGTTTTCACAGAAGGTGAACCTTCTTTTAGTTTGTAATGCATGATTTCTTTTCTTTTAAAGCTAGGTTTTAGTTTCTTTTATGTCATTTAAGTATACACTTTAAATATATATGCTTTGAATTTCAAAAGTATCGGTTTTAAGGAATTTTTACAAGTTGTAAGTTAAGAAATTTTGAAATTATAAGTATTAAGTTATGAAATGTTTTGCTAAGGAATCTTACATGTGAAATAAGATTATTAGTAAAGAAATGGATTTTTTTTGGGCTTATGTATGCATGGTTGAAATATGGTAAGATGAGGTTTATTTCGGTAATGAGCTTGCTCGGCTTTAATGCCTCTCTATTATATTATAAGCTATGATCATATGCTAGGCTCTGGATGCCTTTTCTAAATAAGTGGACCTGCTTATTATCCGGTGGCGCTTTCACAGGCCAGTTATCCCATGGCGCTTTCATAGGCCAAATCTCTGTTGGTGCTTTCATAGGCTAAATCTCTATTTTGATATCTACAAAATTGAATCTGATTGTATTTTTCTCAGTATACATGTGAGCCCTCAACTAAGAATAAATTCTATTCTATTATAAAGGAAAATGAAAATATCTGGTATTTATAGAATTTTTCTTAAATTTGTCAAACTATGAATTTATTTATGATTTTCAGAATATTTTAATTTAATTTGTACACCTTCGGTATTTTTATATTGGATTTAAGTATTTTAAGTTTGTTGCTTAGGCAACCTTATTTATGGTATTATTAAGTTATTTAGCACCACTGAGTTTTATATTCAGCGCATTGATTTTTATCACGCGCATGTTAAGAGCGGTGGATATGATATAAAGACCGGAGGTGTAGCATCAGAGAAGAAACTTTATTTTGGTAGGACTTGTATAGGATGTATATATGGCATGTAAAAAGATATTGTAAGAGATGGATGTTTTATATATTAAGCTTGTAATTAATGAAGTACGTGATTAACTAAGAAATATAAATTTCATGTGAATTTAAAGTGTATGTTTATTAGTAGTTAATTCTGGAATGGTTGGCATTATAATATGATAGAATATAAGATGGTTTGATGTGGACATTTAGAAGTGCTGCGTATCTATTGTGTTGAATTGGAGTATTGGGGTTTAGAGGATTATATTTGCAAGTGCTTTGTTTTTCATTTGTTTGGCAAGTTTCATTTTTAAGGGAAACTCTTGCGAATTTTTCGTAGGAATTTTCTTAAACTTTTATTTCTAAAATTAATTACTTGCCTCCTTATGAAATTTTAGCCACTTTCTAATACGTAATTTAGGATTGTTAAGTAAGATAAGATAGTGCTCTGACAGTGAATGTGGCGCCTATTGTCTGGTCTTTCGGGATCGGGCGATGGGTGTTACATTTAGTGGTATTAGAGTGAGGTTTAGGTGATTCTAGGATTCATGAATAGGTGTGAGAGTTTATCTGATTGGAGTAGTTACATAAGTGATTTAAGTTAAATACATGTCATATTAGTCTGTTTTGGAAACTTCTCTCTAATGCGAACCTATGTGAACCTATTGGTCTTTGTAGGTTTTGAGTTATGTCTCAGCATTTGTCTGATGAGGAGGTGGATAGTTATGCCACTCTAGAGGGTGGTATGATAGAGGGTGGTGTACCAGCTGGTGGTGCCACTGGTGGTGTTTTGGGTTCTTATGAAAAGCGTGCCTCGGCTGCGAGGTAGGCTGCTTGAGGTCCTTTGGGACCTAATCAGGGTGACCTCATCCAGCAGTTGATTGCTGCTTTGAGACAGGTTGCGGGAGCTATTTCCCAAGCTCCAATCGCATCAGCCCCTATTCCAGTCCGTCCCCCTATTGAGAGATTAAGGAAATATGGAGCTGTCGATTTTATGGGTCGAAAGGATGATGTGCCTTCCACATTAGAGTTTTGGCTTCAAGGTACAGAGAGGGTTTTGGTAGATTCAGTGTACCCCCAGGGACATACTGATTTATGCTACTTCCTTGTTGAAGGAAGAGGCTTATTTATGGTGGGAGTCAGTAGTTAAGGCAACTAAAGATGAGGATGTGACATGAGATTTCTTTTTATTTGAGTTTTATGTGGATGAACTCTATACAGATCAGCGGATAGCAAAGTTCCTCGAGCTTAAACAAGGTCGGATGATTGTTTCTGAGTATGAGCCGGAGTTCCTACAGTTGAGTAGGTATGCTTCTAAATTGTTCACTTCTGAGGCGGATAGATGTAAACGGTTTAGAAAGGGATTGCCGGATGAGTGTAGGATGCACTTGACATCCCAGCCTCACACCACGCTAGCTTCATTGGTGAAGGCTACTTTAGAGCTTGAGGAGATCCAGATGCAGAGGCAGGCTAGAGGCTAGAGGCTAGAGGCTAGAGGACTCAGTAGGGCAGTCAGTATAAGAGATTTGAGAGTGCTACACCACATCTGGACAGACTTCTGGGATCCAGTCTAGTAGTAAGAGGTTTAGAGCTGCACCATAGATGGGATTCAGATTAGGTTATAGATTTGGCCAGGGTACATATGTGAGATCAGCTCCTCAGGCTACATCTGTTGCTAGTGGCAGAGGTGTTGCATGGTCAAATAATCTAGTTTGCACCTAGTGTGGCAGGAGACATTTTGGGGTGTGCAGGAGAGCCACAGGCGCTTGTTTTAGATGTGATCCACTAAGCACATGATTAGGGACTGCCCATTAATAGTGACTAGTTTGGCTCGTCAGGTTAGGAGTCAAAGGCTAGTTTCTGAGACAGTGGATAGACCGGAGGTCAGAGCACTGGTGAGGACCTATGCTATCAGGACCAGGGAGGAGCAGGATGCTCCGAACATAACTGCAGGTACTTTCTCCTTCTTTGACACTTTTGTATTTCCTTTTATTGATCTGGGCTCTACGCATTTATATATATGCATACATGTGGGTAGACTGGGTAGTATGCATGCTGATACATTAGAGCACAACTTTAAGGTCATTAGTCCCTTAGGTTAGAGTGTTGTGGTTGATAGTGTGTTTAAAGATTGCCCTTTAGTCATTCATGGGTATGTATTCTCGGGAGATTTGATAGAGTTGCCTTTTAGGGAATATGATGTGATTTTGGGTATGGATTAGTTATCTCGGCATGGGGTGATTGTTGATTATAGATGTAAGAGGATCACACTTTAAATTTCTTCTGGTGAGGAGATTGTAGTTATGGGTGAGAGGTTGGATTACCTCTTTAATGTTATTTCAGCCACTGCTTCTAGGAGGATGATATAGCATGGCTGCAAGGCGTCCTTAGCTTGTGTCCTTGAGCCTGAGTAGAGATCTCCTAGTCTCCATGAGATTCAAAAGGTACATGACTTCCCGAATGTGTTTCCCGAGGAGTTGCCTGGCTTACCTCCTATGAGATAGGTTGAGTTTAGTATTGAAGTTATGCTAGGTACTGCACTGATATCTATAGCTCCTATTGGATGGCTCCTACAGAGTTGAGAGAGTTGAAGATCCAGATTCAGGAATTGCTTGATAAGGGTTTTATTCGACTTAGTGTATCCCTTTGGGGCACTCTAGTATTATTTGTGAAGAAAAAGGATGGCATTTTGAGATTATGCATCAACTATAGGCAGCTTAATAAGGTGACAGTGAAGAATCGTTATCCATTGCCTCAGATAAAAGATTTATTTGATTAGTTGAGAGGGGCCACAGTGTTCTCAGAGATTGATTTGAGATCAAGGTATCATCAGTTGGGCATTAGAGAGTCGGATGTGCCTTTGGGCATTTGATAGTGATTCTTGGTGCAAGGCAAGTAGTGGAATGATAATTCTTTGAATTGCTGAGCCAATTGATCTAGGCGTTGGAGGTATGGGATCCAATGTTGTTCTTTGATCTTCTATTTATTCAATGCCTGAGAGACTATCAGGATGGAGTCTCCATAAATCGTTAGACGCCTAATCTGAATACTTAAAGCTACTTCTAATTTGGCAATACAGGCTTCATACTCTGCTTCGTTGTTAGTGACCTAGAATGTCGACTTAATGTTAAAGGGTAGTCGTTCTCCATTTGGAGTAACTAAGACCCCACCAATGCCATAACCTTCATAGTTAGAGGCCCCGTCAAATTACATCTTCCACCAATCTATTTGAATTTGTAGGATGTCCTCATTTGGAAACCTGATGTCTACTATATCGGCATCACCGGGAGATGCGGTTAAGTGATCTGCTATCACACTGCCTTTGATTGCTTTCTTCATAATAAATTTCAGATCAAATGCTACAGAGATGATAGCCCATTTAACCATCTTACTGTCTAGAATCGGCCTCTCCATAAGGAATTTAAAAGGACTCTGGTTAGCAATGACGTGAGTGTAAGAGCAAAGATAGTGCTGCTTCGCAATAAATTTTAGATTAAATGTTGAAAAGATGGTAGCCCATTTAGCCATCTTACTATCAAGAATTGGGCTCTCCATAAGGAATTTCAAAGGACTCTGGTTAGTAATGACGTGATTAGTGTAAGAGCAAAGATAGTGTTGGAGCTCGATGCAAACTTATGCTAAGGCTAGGCAGAGTTGTTTGATCTTGTTAGACTTCAATTCTATTTTCAGCATCCACTTACTCAGATAGTAAACAACATTATCTTCGTGGGAATCTGGTGCTTCTTCTGTTATCATATGGCTTCATCTATTATCGATATGTAGAGAAGGAGTGGTTTTCCAAGTTTAGGAGGCCAGAGGATTAAGGATGCTTTTATTTGTTCAAAGGCTTTATAGTACTAGTCATCCCAAGTTTTTGGGGCATCCTTTCTTAGCTTTTTGAAGATTGGCCCATAGGTGCCAACTAACTATGAGACAAATCGATTGATATACTAGAGGCGGCCTAACAACCCCCTAATCTACTTTTCTATCTTAGGAGGTTGTATCTCGATGATGGCTTTGGACTTTTTTGGGTCAATCTCAATCCCCCCCCTCTTGGATATCATGTAGCCCAGGAAGATGCTCGATGGAGCCTTGAAGTGGCATTTGGAGGGGTTGAGTTTTTATTGAGATTGTGTAATTAAGAGAATATTGTATTTCCTAGTTTAGGTTTTTTTCCTATTTTAGATTACTACCATATTAGAACCATCCTTTGTGTATATATAAAATAGAAATTGTATATAGATGGGTAGAACACAAAGAAATAAACTCCCTTTTTCGAAATCTTCGTGGTATCAGAGCAAGGCTGTGTTTTTCTAGCCTAGGGTTCTTCCGCAATAGGGGCTGACTTGTAAGCAGTGCTGCCAAGGAGGGGAGTTGGTCGTAATGGCCCACTTCAAAAGTAGGAGCAACTGCCGATCAGTCATTCCTGCCCAAGCCCATCGCCTTCCGATCACACGCGTGTGCATACGCACCGCCAGAAGTTTCTGGCCTTTCTTCACGCCCCGGTGTGTATAGTGGTTTCCGTTGACCTCTGCCGATGATTCTTGCTCCGGCGGCTTCATTTGGGTACTGTGACTCTGACCCACTAGTCACTCAGTCCTGGCTTTAATTTTATGTTAGTCCCTCTTGTGTTGTTTGATTATGCGACTCTGCTGTCCGTGTCTTGATTTTACGACTCTACAACTGCTGCCTTTTTCCTGGTTCCAGTATTTTCGTTATATCAATTATTGAATTGTTAAGATTAGTATGGTTGACGGAAAAAAGGTAGACGTGATTTTTCACTCGGGGAATACTTCACTTCAAAGTAGTCCAATGAAGATAGATGGCGCGAATTACTTAGCTTGGTCTCGATACTACTTGCTATTCATTGAGGTTAGAGGTTTGCAAGGATATCTTGATGGTGGAGCACCAAAACCAGTTTCTACTAATCCAGGTTATAAAAAGTGGAAATTAGAGAACTCCTTTATTATATCCTAGCTAATAAATTCTATGCAGCCTTCCACTTTGTGGGGATATTTACTTCTTGATACTGCTAAGAAAACATGGGATGCTGCTTCACAGACTTATTCACAAACTATAAACTATGCTCAGAGGTATGAATTGCGATAGAAAGTTCATGAAACCAAGTAGGGAGATCTGACTATCGCTCAATATTTTGCTAAACTTAGCTAGTTATGGTAGGAACTGGACTATTACTAAGAATTTCAAGCAAAAATGTGTTGATGATGTGAATCAAGTTTAGAAGTTGATTGAGGTAGAACGAGTATATGATTTCTTGGCTGGCCTAAATAACGAGTATGATCAGATTTGATTTCAGGTTCTTGGACGAGATCCTTTTCCATCCTTGCGACAAGCGTACTCATTTGCACAACAAGAAGAAACTAGGAGGAGTGTTATGGTTCACAAATCTACAATGGATAAACCAAGGTTGATTGCAAATTTTGCAAAAGAACAAATACAGGCTGCAAAGGGAGGTTCTTCGGATAGAGATCATTTGTTTTGTGACTATTATGGGAAGAATAGACACACTAAGGAGTTTTGCTAAAAATTGAATGGACGCCCAACTAGGGGGGACGGAGGGAAGCGAGTCAGTTCGTCTAGACCTCAGGCACACTATCTGATAGTGGAGCTTTCTCTGAGGAACTATCGACTGCTGGTAGCTTTTCTGATAGGAAAATTCAGGTAATGCCTTTTGTACCTTTCTTACGAAAATTGCAAAACCCTCTTGGGTGATAGATTCACGAGCAAATAAACATACAACAGGCTCTATAAACCATTTCCTTAGATATTCTATGTATCAAGGCACAGAAAAAAATTCATATTGCGGATGGCTCTTTTTTACCGATTTCTGGCACAGGTTCTATTGACTGTAGTTCCAATATTAAACTCTCTTATGTTCTCCATGTTCCTCGATTTCCCATTAATTCATTATCTGTTAGCTTAATCACAAAAGTGCTTAATTGCAAAGTAACCTTTTACCCTACTCATTATATTTTTTAGAAACTGAACACGGAGAGAAAGATTGGCAGTGGTAGCTTGCGCAATGGACTGTATATGTTGGAAGACGTTTCTCAGTTTTCAAATTTGGGTACTAGTCAAACTTTATTAGGAACTTCTAGAAATCCTTCTCATGAAGTTGTTCAAGGGCATAGGAGATTAGGCCATCCCTTTTTTTTTGTTTTAGGAAATTTGTTTTCTACTTTGGTTACTAAGAGTGATTTGGATTCTTTTGTATGTGATGCTTGTGAACTTGCCAAACACACTAGGCATTCTTATCTCCCACTTAGTAATAAAAGTTTGGTTCATTTTGCTACTATTCACTCTCATGTATGGGTCCTACTAAAACTGTTTCTCTTTCTGGTTATAGATGGTTTATGACCTTTATTGATTGTTGTACTAGATTGACTTGGGTTTATTTGATGACAACAAAAGTTTTTTTGTGTTTTCAAAACTTTTATAAGATGATTTGCACCCAGTTTGATGCGCATGTTAAAATTCTAAGAACTGATAACGGTACTGAATACATGAATACAAATTTTCATACTACTTAGATTCTAATGATATCATACATCAAACCAGTTGTGTCAATACTAGTGCTCAAAATGGAGTAGCTGAAAGGAAAAATAGGCATTTATTGGAAGTAGCTAGGTCACTTATGTTCACTATGAATCTTTCCAAACCATATTGGGGGATGCTATTTTAACTATTGTTTGCCTTATCAATTGTATGTCTCTTCGTACTTTGAATTTCAAAACTCCATTAGAGGTTCTTCAAGGGAAAAACTCTTATATTGTGCCTCCTAAAGTCTTTGCTTGTGTTTATTTTGTTCATCAGAATGGTCCAAGCAAATTAGATCCTAGAGCCTTGAAGTGTGTTTGTTGGTTACTCTACTACTCAAAAGGATACAAGTGTTATTATCCTCCTTTTAGGAAACATCTTGTGAGTATGGACGTTACCTTTAGAGAGTTTGAGACTTACTTTCTGTCCAATCACCTCTTTAGGGAAAGAAATATCAGAAGGAAGAGGTGATAGATGACATTCCTTTCTAGGGGGAGATTCTAATAGAAATAGATAATAAGAGAGACCAACCACCCAAAACTCTAGGAAGATTGGATAGACCTGGTTTGAAAACCTACACTCAGCGGACTAATACAGATGCAACTGTCGAGCATGAGACCTCTGATCAATCGTCCTCTCCAATTTCAGTCTTTGAAAATACAGATGAATAAGAATCTGGTGAGTCTTCTTTAATTCCTATTGATTCTGATTCTAATCTTCATTCTGGCCCTTCTGACAATGATATTGATATTCCTATTGCCTTTAGAAAAGGAGTTAGAACATGCACTAAACATCCCATCTCCCATTTTATCTCCTATAATGCTTTGTCTCCCTCCTATAGGGCCTTTGTTTTGTCTGTTTCTTCTATTTCTATGTTGCAGGATTGGCGAGAGGCATTATAGGACTTAAAATAAAAGGCTGCCATGGTTGAGGAGATGAGAGCTTTGGCAAAAAATGAGACTTGGGATCTTGTAATTTCACCACTAGGGAAGAAACCAGTTGGATTTAAATGGGTGTTCACGGTTAAACATAGGGAAGATGGTTCAATTGAGAGGTATAAGGCTAGATTGTTGCCAGAGGACTCAGTCAGACCTATAGAGTTGATTACCAAGAAACATTTGCCCCTGTAGCCAAGATGAACACTATCAGAATTTTATTGTCTTATGCAACCAACCTTGACTGGGAGCTACATTAATTTGATGTTAAAAATGCCTTTCTACATGATGATTTGAAAGAAAAGGTGTATATGGAGATTCCTCTGGGATTTGTTGATGACAGGACTATGGGGAAAGTGTGCAAGCTGAAGAAGTCATTATATGTGCTGAAATAGTCACCAAGAGCACGGTTTGAAGGTTTACTAAAGCCATGCTTTCTTTTGGGTATATTCAAAGTCATGCTGATCATACCTTGTTCATTAAATATCATGCAGGTAAGATCACGTTACTTATTATTTATGTTGATGATACAGTGGTGACAGGAATAATAAAGAAGAAATGACTCACTTGAAAGATTTGTTAGCCAGGGAGTTTGAGATTAAGGATTTGGAAACTTTAAGATACTTTCTTGGAATCGAAGTTGCTAGATTTGTAAAATGAATTTTTATCTCTCAAAAAAAAATATATTCTTGATATCCTTAAAGAAACTGGTATGTTTGGATGTAAGCCGACAGAATCACCCATTGGAGCTAATCACAAGCTTCAAGCTGGAGTGGGAAGTCTAGTTGATGTAGGCAGATATCAGAGATTGATTGGGAGACTGATTTATCTTTCCCATACTAGACCAGATATTGCCTATGTTGTTAGTCTAGTGAGTCAGTATATGCATGACGCTCGGGAATCTCACTTAGAATTTGTGCATCGAATTTTGAAATATTTGAAATCAGCTCCAGGTAGAGGGTTATTATTTTCCAAATATGGACATTTGAAAATAAAAGGCTACACAGATGCGAATTGGGCTAGTTCTCTTGATGATAGAAGATTGACCTCAGGTTATTGTGTTTTTCTTGATGGGAACTTGGTCACATGGAGAAGCAAGAAGAAGACTGTGGTTGCTAGGTCCAGTGTAGAAGCTGAGTATAGAGCCATGGCACAAGGAATTTGCGAACTTCTATGGTTGCATAGAGTGATGAAAGAATTAAAGTTGTTTAAAATAGCATATACATTCTTATTTTGTGATAATAAAGCAGCCATTAGTATAGTGAATAATACAGTCCAGCATCATCGAACTAAGTGCATAGAGGTTGATTGTCACTTTATAAAAGAAAAGATAGTTGAAGGTTCCATTAAAGTTTTCTATGTGGCTTCAAAAGAACAACCGGCTGATCTTTTCACGAAGGGCTTGAGTAGCAATTTGTTTTATCCTTTGGTTTGCAAGTTGGGCATGTGTAATATCTTTGCACCAACTTGAGGGGGAGTGTTGAGATTATATAATTAAGAGAATATTGTATTTCCTAGTTTAGGTTTTTTTCCTATTTTAGATTACTACCATATTAGAACCACCCTTTGTGTATATATAGAATAGAAATTGCACAGAGATGGGTAGAACACAAAGAAATAAACCTCCTTTTTTGAAATCTTTAGTTTTAGATTGTATTGTTGGAGTTTGAAGAAGAACTGCTCAAGGGTAATTGGGTGGCTTGGGCCCGTCCCTGGCGTGGACAACCATGTTATCAACATACACTTCTACGTTCTTATGCATTAGGTCATGAAAGATCATGTGGCCATCCTCTAATAAGTGGCAGCAGCATTTTTCAAAGCAAATGGCATCATTCTATAGCATAAAGTACCCCACTCTGTGATGAATAAAGTTTTTGGTTTATTTTGCTGGTTAACTGGTATATGATTATACCCCACATAGAGATCTATGACTGAAATCACATTGGACCCTACCATTCTGTCAATAAGCAGGTCAATATGCGGTAGAGGAAAGTCATCCTTAGGACAAGTCTTGTTTAGATCCCGGCAATCGACATAAATTCTGATCTTGCCATCTTTCTTGGGAACCGATAACTATGTTGGCTAGCCATGTTGGATAATCAATGGCCTTAATGAAGTTATTCTTCAATAATTTAGCTATTTCCTCTTTGATTTTGAGAGAGATCTCCGATTTTTGCCTTTGGAGTTTCTATTTCACTGGCTTAATGTGATCATATGTAGGAATCTTATGAACGATAATGTCAAGATCTATACCGTTCATATCACTGGTTGTCTATGCAAAGCAATCTGAATACTGCTTGGTGAGCTCCGTCAACTCCTATTTACAATCACATTCATGCACAATAAATGCATACTTTGGTTTATTTTCTATGCTAATGTTTATTTATTCTTTTGTTATTTTTTTATTCTTTTTCTTTTTCATTTTCTATTTTGCTAGCAATCTTATTGAGGATAGAGAAAGGATAATAAGAAAATTAAAACTTATTATTAGTAGTAAAAGTGTCATGATCGACATCTACATTGAGCTCTACAAAAAGATCTCCTATTTCGAAAAAAGAGGATAGAAAAGACTCAGAAGGCTCGGAGGATTCTGAACTAGACTTTGACTCAGGTTTTGTTTATGACTCAAGTTTAGGTTCAGGCAAAAGGAAGGTGGATTGCTCTATGCGCTCCTCCAAGTACTAATTGTATAAAGGTGCTTGGATGTGCTATATAAGGCTCGTGGGGTTTGCTTCCACTTCTTCAGTGATCATGTAGAGGTCAAAGAGGGATGTCTTCATGTTATCCTCCCAATCAGTTTGGAGTTTGAAGAGAGGCTCACAGTCTTCTACTGAGAGCCTGACATTAAAGAGAAGTTCAAAAATTAGGGATTAGCTTCTTCATTAAAGGGCAATACCATGGTTCTTGAAAGAAATAGTAGAGTTCTGATTTCCCTTCTTTGATAAAGTAACCATTAAGGGTTTTAAAGTATGGGAACATCAGAATGTACCTTGTTTTACCTCTCATTTTTGCCTTTTCCTTAGTGTCTCCCTCCTCCTCTCGGTCTTCATCTATCGGCTTGAATACAAGAGTAAAAGGAGGTTCAACAATCGAATAATCAGTAAAAGAGGCCATACCCTACTAGTTACGACCTTGCACCATTCTTGGAAAGTAACACATAGTTCTCAACATGTTAGCTACCATGGGGTTACTATGGGGATCAAAGTCCATTGGAAAGATCTCTTTATCCGGTTTTGCCTTAATGAATTTAATTGAATCGGAGGAGAATCCTGACAACGGGTAGACTGTTGGTTCAGGTTGAATCTCCAATAGTGGAGTCAAAGAAGGAACTTGAACTTGAACTTGAACTTCCCTCCAAGTCCCTTTTGATTGTTACCACTATATTTCTAAGGGGGAACTTGAACTTCTGATGCAAGGAGGCTACTGCCTTAACTTTATGAATCCACGACCTTCCCAAAAGAAGGTTGAACCAATCCGGGACATCCACTACCTGGAAGGGGAAAATCATTACTATGGGCCCGATTGTGAACTCTAGCTCGGCCACACCTAATACTTCTCATTTGGTGTTTTCATATGCTCTCACTATCTGATCGAAAGGTATAAAGTCTTTAGTAGTTAACCCTGGATAACTGCTACTTTCAAAGGGCAAACATTCATTGCTGACCCATTGTCTACTAGAACTATAGGTACTGTCTTACCCCTGGTTGGGACTGTGATGTAAAGGGCATGGTTGTGATCTCCTCCAGTAAGGATCTCGGTCTAAAAAGTAGAGAGCCATTGCTTGAGGGTTTCTTGCGATTGAAGACACAAAGCTTTTGGAGTGATATCAGTAGTTGTCTGATGCTAATTCATAGCTTTGACTAGAGCTTAGAGATGCACAAAGGAAGACTGAATCAATCCCCATATAGAAATGTTGGCTTTGGTTTTCTTCAGCTGTTCTAAAACCAAATTCTTAGCCTGAGGTCCAAAACTTGAACTGGGCATGTTTTTTTTTCCAAAGTGGCTAAATTGGACAAAGCCTCGGGAGGAGGAGATGGGTATTGTCTCCCGCTTTGGGTAATGTCATTGATTTCCTCAAATACATCATTCAGGTCTATGACGTAGCATGAGTTGTCTATGATTGGGTGGATCAAAGAGGCCAGGTTAGAATTTGGCTCCTAATGGATCATGTGAATGTTGTTCTGGTGATGAGGGAGAGGGTTGGTGTTTATGTTCGATCTAGGTCAAAGAGGTAGTATTTGACCACTCTTCACCAGTTCCTGGATCTTGTGTCTCAGGATCTTACAGCCATCAGTCTTGTGCCTAGATCCTTGATGGAGAGAGTAGAAGGAGTTAAAGTTGTAGTGTTTTGGGACTAGATTCGATAGGGGTATGGGCTCCAAGGGCTGTATGAACTTATCATCCACATCCTTCTAGAAGATAAATGAGAGAGGAACTCCAAGATCTGCGAAGTTGTGTCTGTCTGGTCGAGCAACTAGTCTTGGTGAAGGAGGAGATTGTCTTTGGTCAGTCAGATTGGCCACCTCATCATCTTTCTGAGGGATGGGAGGAACTGCATGATAACTAGTATGTGGCTTCTTATATCTAGAGGAAGAAGCTCGATCCTCTTTAATTTGGCCTGACTGGATCAGGTCCTCAATTTTAGTTGCGGTGGCAACGAGGGCTAGAAAGTATAGAGGGTACCGGGTCCTTCGGTGACTCTAATAAGAGGGGAGTGGGTTCTTAACTATGATGTCAATCTGTTCTTATTCAAAGGGACGATTAATCATTTAGGTAGCTTTACCTCTCCATCTTGTGAGAAAGGAAGAGAAGGATTCCAGTGCTCCCTGCTCGGTAGTCTCCAAATCTCTCCTGGTAATGTTAACCTTTACATTGTATTGATACTGCTGGTTGAAAGCATTACAAATCTCATCCTAAGTCTTCTTCTTGGCATTGTCTAAGGCAATAAACTAGCGAAGAGTAGCACCGACAAGCGATTGTTAGAAAAGTTGAGCCAGGAGCTCATTGTTCACACCAAGAGGAGTGAGGTCACCCACATACATTTTTAGGTAAGTCATGGGGTATGTGGTGCCATCAAACTTGTCCATGGCGAACATCTTGAACTTGGCTGATGCAGTTGCAGATGAACTCAACAGGAAGTCTTTAGTTGCCCTTCGTGCTATGAATGTTCAGTTATTAGTGGCTAGAGATGGTGCCCTTATAGTAGAGCTTATGGTGAGACCTAGCCTACTTTAGCAGATTAGAGATGCACATCAAGGTGACGAGACCATTGCCTTGTGAAAAGGCTTAGTCAGAGAGGGTAAGAAGAAGAGGTTTGAGATTAGGGATGATTGCTTATACTTTAGGGATCGGATCTGTGTGCCTAAGATCTTGGGTTTGAGGAGGAGTATCTTAAAGGAGGCCCATAGTAGTCCATATTCTATGCATGCAGGTAGAAATAAGATGTATCAGGATCTGAGGGTATAGTATTGGTGGCTAGTTATGAAGAGGGACATCGCGGATTTTGTATCGAGATACGTGACCTATCAGTAGGTTAAGGCAGAGCATCAGGTCCAATTGGCTTTGCTACACCCTATCTCTATTCTAAAGTGGAAATGGGATAGGATTACCATGGACTTTATGGTTGGTTTGCCTACTACACCTCGAAAGAAAGATGCTATTTGGGTCATAATCGATAGATTGACTAAATCAGTGCATTTTCTTCCTGTTAGGACCGACTACACTGTGAAGCAGTACACAGAGCTCTACGTTGATGAGGTTGTGAGACTTCATGGAGTTCCTTCTTCCATTATTTTGAATAAAGATTTGAGATTTACTTTGAGATTCTGGAAGAAACTATATGAGGCTCTGGGTACTAGATTGCACTTCAGTACGACCTTTCATCTGCAGACAGATGGTTAGTCAGAGCGTGTGATTCAAATTCTTGAGGACATGTTGAGGGCTTGTGTGATAGAGTTTGAGGGCAGTTGGGAGAAGTATATTTGGCGTGTTGAGTTTGCCTACGATAACAGTTATCAGTCGAGTATACAGATGGCTCCATTCGAGGCTTTGTATGGTAGGAGGTGTAGGACACCTTATGTTGGACAGAGCTCAGTAAGGTTAAGATAGTGGGTCCTAATTTGATCCGGGACACACAGGATAAGGTTAGAGTCGTCAGGAAAAAGTTGAAAGCGATTTCAGATCATCAAAAGTCGTATGTTGATCTTAAGAGGAAGGACATCGAGTATTTAATGGGTGACAGAGTGTTCTTGAAAGTTTCTCCATGGAAGAAAGTTCTGAGATTTGGTAAGAAGGGTAAGCTTAGTCCTAGGTTTATAGGTCCATACAAGATCTTAGAGCGTATGGATCCATTAGCCTATAGACTAGCTTTACCACTGGACTTGGATCGGATACATAATGTCTTTCATGTATCCATGTTGAGGAGATACAAATCAGACCCTTCACATGTTATTTCAGCTAACTCTATCATTAGCGAATTAGATCTGACATATAAGGAAGAACTCATAAAGATACTTGCTAAAGAGGTTAAAGAATTAAGGGATAAGAGAATACATCAAGTAAAGGTTCTTTGGAGGAATCATAAGACAGAGGAAGCTACATGGGAAAGAGAAAATTACATGTGACAGCAGCACCCTTAGCTATTTATACCAGGTGAAATTCAAGGACGAATTTCTTTTAAGGGTGGGAGAACTGTAATAGTGTATTTTTCAATGTAAGTAATAATGATTTACCAATCTGGACTTGGTATAATTTCGGTCTGAAAAAATTACTATGCATATCCATTATTTTATTAATATTTTTGGAGCATATTTGCATAATTTAGGTGGGTAGAAAATATCTCATGAATATTTTTGGAGAATTTAAGTATTTAATGAATAGTGCTTTTTAGTGTAGTCTATTAAGAAAAAATTGAGAAATTATTTTTATGGAGTTAATTTAATAAATTGATGGAGTTAAATAATAATTAAAGGAGAATTATTTGGTGAATATTTAGACCCTTTGGATTAGAATACCTTGACTTGATCCAAGCCATACATTTGTCAACATGTGGTGAATTAGCAACATTTGGTTTTGTTGACTTGGTCAACAAAGCTTATCTAACTATTTCACCTTCTTCTTCTCCATTCCAATGCCACACTCTCTCTCTTTCTCTCCTCCATTTTCTTTCAATTTCTCTACTTACAACTACACCAAAATAGACCAATTAAACCATAGTTATGCCATTAAACTTGAAGAATTAAGTTAATAAGGTGGTATTTAGTGATTAGAAGCAAAGAAATTGGAGTTTGCTACCAAAACAAGTAAGTTGTGAATTTTAATTTTGTGAGTTAATAAGTGAAAGTCATAGCTTAGATATGTAGTATATGCACTAAACCATGCTCCATCATTTTCTTTGATTATTTTCTTGATTTTGATGTTGATTTTTGCTACCTTGAAGAGGTGGGTGAACCATCCTCTAAGGGAAAGGAGAAAGCTAACGAATAGAGCTTTCCAAGCTTATTTAAGCTTGTTTTCAAGGTTAGTGCTATAATTCTTTCCTTCTCCTTTCATTTATTTAAGTTTTCAATTTTTAGGTTTTGAATGAATTTTGAAGATTTTGTGAATTATGTTGGGGAATTGGTTATTTGGTTGCTTTTTTATGGTTTGGCATGATTTCCAACATAATGGAATGCTTGAAAGGGAAGGGAAACACCTCTTTCCCCTTCATCCATGATTGGCTGAACCTCCTGAGGAGGAAGGGCCTTGAGTTTTGTTTCATGCTTTGGTTTTCTTTTGATGTTATTGTGTTCTTGAATGGTTTTCCTTTAAGTTAATGTGGTTAATTTGAAAAGAAAATCTTTTCCCCTTCATTAGTTAGAGAGGCCAAACCTAGCTTAGTGAAGGGCCCTAAGTTTTCTTTGATTTTTATGTTTGATTTTGACTCTAATGAGTTAGTTGATAAGTAATTAAATGATGGTTTAAACCTCTTTCTTGTATATTAGTGTGTAAGAATTTTTCTAAGACTTAAAGAAAGTTTTGAACGTGTAAAGGATGAGTTTTAAGACTAAATATTTTCAAGTAAGGTTTTTAATGCTTTAATTAAGTATTTTTAACTTGAAATATGGTATTTGGAGGAAGGGAAACTTCCTCCCCTTTGTTGACCTAAAGAGGCCAAACCACCCTAGGGTGGTAAGGCATGATTTTCTTTCTCTAGTGTTGGTTTTTAAGTATTTTAAGCTATGTATATATGTGTAATATGAAAGTATGATTTTTGTTTGGAACATAAGTGGGTTTTGATGGATTTTTACAAGTTGTAAGTTAAGAAATTTCGTAATAATAACTATTAAGTTACGAAATGTTTTGCTAAGGAATCTTGTATATGAATTAAGATATTTTATGAAGAAATAGATTTGTTTTAGGCTCAAGTATGCATGGTTGAAATATGGTAAGATGAGGTTTATTCCGGTAAATGAGCATGCTTGGCTTTGATGCCTCTCTGTTATATTATATGCTATGATCATATGCTAGGCTCTAAATGCCTTCTAAATAAGCGGATGCGCTTATTATTCTCTTATGGCGCTCTCATAGGCCAATTCTCTAATGGCGGTCTCACAGGCCAATTCTCTGGTGACGCTTTCATAGACTAAATCTCTGTCTCTAATATCTCTGAAATCGAATATGATTATATTTCTCTTAGTGTATGTATGAACCCTCAATTAAGAATAAATTCTATTTTGTTATTAAGGAAAAAGAAAATATTTGTATTTATAGGATTTTTCTTATATTTGACATACTATGAATTTATTTCAAAGAACGATCTTATTTGTGATTTTTGGAACATTTTAATTTGATTTGTATACTTTCGGTATTTTTATATATGATTCAAGTATTTTAAATTATATTTTAAGTTTGTTACTTAGGCAACCTTATTTATTATATTGTTAAGTTATTTTAGCACTACTGAGTGTTATACTTAGCGCGTTGATTTTTGTCACGCGCAGATTAAGAGCAATGGGTTCTACTCGAAGACCAGAGGTGTAGCATCAGAGAAGAAAATTTTATTTTGGGTAGGATACGTATCATAATGTATTTATGGAATGTATGAAAGTACTGTAATAGATTGTATGCATTAAGTTTGTAAATTAATGAAGTATGTGATTAATTAAGAAATATTATTCTTATGTGAATTTAAAGTGTATGATTATTAGTAATTAATTCTTTCAATGGATGGCATTATAATATGTTAGAACCTAAGATGGTTTTACGTGAATATTTAGAAGTGTTGCGTACCCTATTGTGTTGTTTGGAGTACTGGAGTTTGGAGGATAAATATTTGGAAGTACTTTGTTTTTCATTTGTTTGGTAAGTTTCATTTTTAAGGAAAACTCTTGAGAATTTTTCATAGGAAGTTCCTTAAGCTTTTGTTTTTAAAAAAACATATCACTTGCTTCCTTTTGAAAACTTAGTCATTCCATATATATATATATATATATTAAGATTATTAGTAAGATAAGACGGTATTAAGATTATTAGTAAGATAAGACGGTACTTCGGCACCGAATGTGGCACACGCCGTCTGGTCCTCCAAGATCGGGCGGTGGGTGTTACATAATCATCACTACATCAAGTTCTTCTTCCTCAAGTTGATTAGAGACCTGGCCGGTTATAACCACGGTATGAGATTTTGCCTTCAATGCGGACCCTGTGGTCACCACCGACTCAGTTTTTCTTTTTATTCAAGAGGGGATGTTGTTGCGCACATCATTGCAATCCATAGCAAAAGTAGACTACTTTTTTTTCTTCTTTCCTTTACTTGGCTTTGAAATTCTAGTTTTTGGTGGATGGAGCTTTTACTGTTTTTAGTGTTTGCAACTTTTGGAGCTCCAATTTGATCGAAGACCAAAATATGATTTGAAGAAACTCCTAATCGACTGAAAACAGAAGGTCCCGAAACCTCGCTTTTTGTCTCTTCTAGTTCTTCAATAGAAATGTGATTAAAGGTTTCTCTTTTGATTTTCAAGCATAAAGGAGCAAGAGCTTGATACCCCAAGCCAATTTTAGACCCTTGATCAGCAATATTGTCCCCCTTCCATACTGTGTGAATCCCAGTTGATAACTGCTCACTATCACTATTCTTGAAATCCTTTGTCAATTTGGCCACATCAATAGAAACATACCCAGCTTTAGCCAATAGTTTATATGCATTAGGGTTAAAACCATTTATTCTTTTTATTGGCAATGCTCCAAGCTCAATTATTAGGTTCTTGGAAGGCCTTGCAAAACCCTTTAATGGTGACTTGAAAACGTTAGGGGAAACAAGACTAGTGACCAGTAGAGTTAAATCTTTCAAGTCTTGTATGATATCTTCTGGAGTGGAGGAAGAAGATTGATCATATTTGTCTTTGGAGACATGTACAAAACAAAGCTTCATTTTTTTGCAACTGTTTGACTTGTCTTTGCCAAGGCATCCTCCTCGCTTTCTTTTGTTGAGGAACATTCACCTTCTTCAGTCTTCTTTGCAGGAGCCTTTACTTCAACATCCTCAAAAGCTGATTGAATTTCCTTAATTGAAAATTCATCAAAGTACAATTTTTCATAGACAAAATATGATTCAGCTTTGATAAATGGCTTTGAATTAGCTACGACCGTTCTAATTTTTCCATCTTTTGAGTATTTAAAATGCCGATGGTTAGTTGAAGGCAACACCTTATTTCCAAGAATCCAAGGACATACTAACAATACGTTGTAAGTCATTCTTACATCAATCACATGAAGAAGAACACTTGACCCAATGTCGTCAATACGCAACTAGAGCTAAATTCTACCAATAGCCCTTTGCCCATTCTAGTTGAAGCCATGTATCATCAATCGACTTTGCTTCAGTTCATCCATAGATATGCCAACTTCCTTAAAGGTCTTGAGAGGCATAATGTTGATGGTTGAACCTGGATCAAGTAAGATTCGATTTATCTTTCTTTCATAGATATAACATGCAACAAACAAAGGACAATTATGGGGCTTATCACCAAGCACTCGATCTTCATCAGTAAAGGTGATCTTTTCTACAATAATATAGTAGGCCTTTGCTTCTTGAGTGTCCTCATCGCTATCTTGTTTTAGCTCCACTTCAACATGACAGTATGAAAAAGAAAGCTTAGCACCTATTAACACCTTTGGTATGTATTCTGCCAAAGTGATTGGTTGCCTAGGCTTTTGTTTTATGTAGCCTTCTCCTTGTGATTTGAAAATCCTTTTTGGCTTTTGAGACTTTGATTGAATCTTTGAGGAAGTCCATTTTATTGACTTAACAAGCTTCTTCAACACCTTATTCCTATTTGGAGTATCCTTGGATGGAAGTGGGTTTCTGTTTTTACTTCTTTTGTGAGTAACCAAATCCATCCTTCATCTTCAAATTAATTTTCAGCAAGCTCATTGCCCCAACAGTGCTCCCATCTCCTTGTAGCAAGCTGAATTCATTTGGCAAACAAGTTTGGTTTGGAACAGACACCTCAACTTGAATCGTGTCCAAAGAGCCAAGCCTTACTATTTTTCTTCTTATTGAGATCGGCGATTCATCAACCATTATTATTATCAAATTGGCAGTCGCTTCCTCCTCATCAAAACTAATGACACCATTTTTCTACAACTCCATGATTTTGTCTTTCAAGATGAAGCACTTTCCAATTGGATGGCTAATTAGCCTATAATACTTATAGTAATTTGGATCATCCACTTGATTTGCTTCCTTCGGCCGCTTTATCTCTGGCAATTGGATGAGTTTAGCTTTAAGCAGTTCATCCAACATGTCTAAAACATCAAAATCAGAAAAGGGATAGCTCTTTTCCTGCCTCTCCTTCAACGTAGCCTTTTTTCTTTCCATTGGCTGAAAAGGAGTGGCTTTCACATGTTGCTTTTCAATGTTAGGTTGCAACTTGATTGGCTTTGTTGTTACAACCATAAACTGCTTACTTTCTGACTTAATGGGCATTTTAGCGAATTTTCGCACTTCTAGCTTATCTTTCCCCTTTTTTGGTTCCTAAACTGGGATATTTTGACTCCCATGATTGAAAATACTAAGCTCCATGTCATGAGCCTGGGTAGCCAACTCTTTAAAAGTATGATGCTTGATCCCTTGCAAGATATAGCACAAGCCCCAATGCATGCCCTTGATGCACATATCAATTGCCGAGGATTTTGATAGTCAATCTTTGCAATTCAAATTGAGACTTCTCCACCTTTCAATGTAGTAAATAACAGATTCCTCTTTCCACTGACGAGTAGCTATGAGTTCAATCATACTAACTACATGTTTAGTGTTGTAAAAGCGATTAAGGAATTCTCGCTCCAGTTGTACCAATCAAATGCATTTCCTTTTAAGGACTGAACAAATTGTTTGACGAGCAGATCACCGTCCATGCCAGCATTGTTGCAAGTTTCCACAAAGTGGGCTAAATGTTGTCTTGGATTTTCCTTTCCATCGAATTATTGAAACTTGGGAGGTTGGTAATTTGATAGCATCCTCACCATGTCAATCCTCAAATTATACGGCTTTGAGTAGGAGTAAGAAGGCTGCATTATAGTCTCCAATTGATCTTTAATCAGCTCCTTCGGTTGAATAGTTTAGATCGAGTCATCAGTAGTAAGTTTGAGACCTTTTTCTAGGGTCTCCCTTGATGTAATCTCTTTAGGTAGTACAAACCCCTTTGATGTTGATTCATCCTTTTCATACATTTGACTTTTCTAGTGATGCTATCCAACCTGTTTATGAGATAAGAAATTTGGCTATCTTTCTCCTAAAGAGCATGATTGAGAGCTTCTAGTTGCAACTTTAGAGCATCCAGTTCTTCTACTAATGTAGTTCTAGCCATCATAATAGACATGACATTAGAAGAGTATATTGTTGAAGCAGTTGACCGCTTTTGGGAAGCACTTTTCTCAGCAGACTCCACCCAAATTGGCAAAGCAACAACAGCTTGTTAAGGCAGAGGAGTCGTCTTTGCGTAAATTTCAATGACAAACTTCGTCTTAATATTTGTATCAGGACTCGAGTTAATATTAGATCCTGTAACACCCCCTATTCAGTCCTGTAGGACTAGATAGTGAGTGTCACATTCTGTGCCAGAGACACAGGATTACTTATCACATTTACTTGATTATTATATAAAAATAAGTATTAACTTAAAACTTATTTGAATATATTATGAGAATATATTTTGAAAACAACTTTAATAAAGAGAAGGTACAATTATTGTTTACACTTAATGTAATTACGGAAGACTTAATAACTAAAAAGTTGTGTATTTAATAATAATCTTTTAACTTAATTTGCAAAACCTTAATTATTAATACCACATGTAAAACAATTAAATAATTTGATAAACTATAAATAAAACTTAGAAAGAAATAAATTATGTAATTCATATAAATCTAGTTTGGTATCAAAACATATCACTTTCAAATAATAGGATAAAAAAACTAAACTTTGAATACTCAACCTTAAATCATAATACTTAATATCCAAATAGATAATTTATTGTATAATTAAAATAATAAGAGTTGTATTTACTTAAATTATATAAATACCATTCAAACTTAAAATACATTTATTCCAATTAAAATTCTTTATACCACATGACAAGTTCATAGTACTTCTATGCTCAAGTCAACTAACATATCCTCCTCCATCTTTGATGCTGATACTGGAGTTTGAATCATGACTATTCAAAATCTTCAATCTACGTGTGAAAAACTCCACACACTGAGTATAAAACTCAGTGATGCTTATTGCATACATTCATTTAAACATAAAATCTGAAAAGATATATTTTAGAAATGACTTATAGAATTTATGAATAATTATTGCTAAAAACAATTGCAATCATATTACTCAAATTAAATATTATATCACCTATTCTTATTATTAAAAATATATAATAAACCAAAATCACATAACAAACTTATTAACTTAATTTTCTTATCTTAAAATCATATTTTTCTTAAGCGACTCAGATACACCTAGAAGAAAATGAAGCAGATAAGATTTCATAAACTTATACATAATGGCCTTAGGTCGCCAACCATATCATAAAGGCAGTCAAGCCTACTTATACATATTGAGTGCGTCCGCCCACACATAAGGCATCCAGAGCCTAGCATATAATCATAGCTTATATCATATCAAAATGGCATTCGAACCGAGCATGCCAATCTTACAGAATAAATTAGATCATACAACAGATTCGCATTAAAAGTTTAGATCATACAACAAATTCATAACATTTCTTACAAATCTCATTCCTTCTTTAACATTTTCACAACCACAGTTATTGCTTGGCTTAGAATTATACTAAACTTTTATAACTCATATTTAATCATAACATATTTATCCTAAAGGTCATTTTTCATATTTAATAAACATATTCAAATAATCATTCATTCATTGTGTTTAATAAAATAACTGTATATAATCTTATGATAATTAATATTATTTACAAGTCTACTTTTTATTGCATTTCATTAATCAAATGTTAAATACTAATTCATTACCAGCTCATTCATAATTAATAAAATTTAAGCCGCATTCCTCTATAAATGGAACTATCACTATTATCAAAAACAAATATATACATATCAAAACACAGCCCAAATCCACAGGCAGCCAACACAATATATTTTCCATCCTCCATTCATCAACATTAATTACAATTTATAATTATAACTCATAATCATAATCTAGCTTAAATAATCAAACGTATATAAATCATATATACTAATAAATCATTTATATTTAATTTCAATTTGAAAACCAATCTACTTATCTAATTCCAAGTTATCAAATTTCACAATATTCAATTAAAATCACAATTTTTCAGTAACATTATATTTATTTTAAACTTCGAAAGCATTTAAATTAATGTATAAAATAAGCACTAATCTTCAAATGCAAAATCTAATTATACTGTTACGCTCATCGCGTCGAGAGAGCATTCTCCCTCTCTAATACCTTGCCAGAGCTTCGCCGAACCGCCACAGATGGTGGCCGAAAAATCATCATCGCCAGAAATTCAAAATCAACACATCAAAACATTCAGATTTTCATGAACTCTTCAATTCCCAAATTAATTTCATCATAAAGACACTCAATCTAACCAATTCCCAAATTTTACTTATTTATACCTAAACTCTAAATTTCATTCAAAAACTTAATCTGTGGAAAAATAATGGAATCAAAGCTAATGAGAGTCGATTTTCAACTCACCTGACCTTGAATGGGTCGTTGGAAGTGATCCAGTCCCACCGGAGTTTGGAGAAATGTGACTGTCGAAAGAGGCAGTCATGTCGCAAAGAGAGGAGGTTGTTTTGAGGACCAAATCGGTGTGAGCGAACGACGGGTCCTTGTTTGGCAATGGAAGCAGGAGCGATCGCCGCCTCAGCCTCCTCATACGTGGTCGGCGATGGCTGGGAAGCGAGGTCGCCACCTCTGATCGAGAGAGAGAGAGAGAGAGAGAGAGAGGCTATTCGATGAAGGAGAAGAGGGTTGGGGTGGTTTGGTCCAATTAGAACTTTTAACTAAAGGATCCGATTCAATTTTATAGTTAATGGTTCGATTTAGTTGGCTTTTCAATAATTTCCTTTGTTTTCTAGTGGTTTCTGAAATAGTTTTGGGTTAACCATTTGATTCACTTTTGTTTATTTTATTTATTATTTTCCATACACTAATTTTAACTTAAATAAAATACTATTATACTTTATAAATTTGCATTTTAGTAAATACACTTTAGCCGATAAATTATAAATAATAACAATATTTATTCCTAATTCTAATTTCGACAAACAGTTTTTTAAATTATATTAACCATTAATAATTTATTAGTAAAATTCAATCAAATAGCTTTAAATATTAATTAAGTAGGAAAGCTTGAATAAACTATTTAATAAAATTCCTCACTTGACAATATTTTCAATATTCATTTATATAAATACAAATAATTACTGTGAAAAATAAACTATAATCAAATAAGTTGATTATTAAATCAATAAGAAAAATGAAATCACAATAAAAATCGTTTTCTTGATATTTTCTCAATATCCAAAATTTGGGATGTTACAGATCTGAAATTAAGAAAATTTGAAGCACTAGTTTGTGCAGCATTCGAGGTGACAGTGATTTTTCTTGGTGCCATTGAATCTTTTGACTAATTTGTCAAAATTTCGAGAATTGCAAAGAAAAGAGATAAGAGGTAGATACATCCCACTGGGTGTGTCAGAAATCTATATGCATAAAATTTGTTCTTGAAAATTAAGAAAGAGAAATACAAAAACATAAATTGTATTTATAAAGAAGTAGATACAATCTCTAGTGTGAAATCTTTTATTATAGTGAAGATCATCCTCTGATTCTTCTCTTTGTTGTTGTGAGCACGATTCAAGGGTCGAAGGACTTGATCTTGAACACAATTCAACGGCTGAAAGATTTGACGTTGAATTGATGTATAATAAACTTTAGACGATTCAATGGTCGAAGAGACTTGATCTTAAATTGACATAGAATAAACTTTGATTCTTTAGACTTAGGAGAGACCTTTTGTAGTCTTGAGTTTGATAGAACTTTGAGGCTTCTTTTTTGTCTTTTTCTCTATGAGTGTGTATGTATCCCTATATGTGAAGAGAAGCCTCCTATTTATAGAGATTTGAGAGAGTCCCTTTGCCAATTATGTAATTTGATCCACTTGGAAACCTCTCCTTGGTTGCTATTGCATCACCTAACTTATATAGATGCCTGACTTATTAAAAGGAATCCATGATGGCTTGAGCTTCTCCCTCATCAACGCACCTCAGGTGCAGGCCATTCCAGCTTCTTTTATAAAGAACCCCCTCAGTAAGGAAATACCCAGATGCTAACTGTCTCAATGTCCGTTGATCAGTCTTGTTGGACCCCTCCAGGTAGGCTTCGTTCTGAAGATAATTCAGTATATCCCAAAACCATGGCTTGTCATCGACTAGATTCATGACATGCGCTGGCTGTTTCTGTAGCCGAACTGTCAGTGGTCGGATGACTTGGTCTCCTTCTACATTAACCATGGAGGCTAAAGTAGCCAAGGCATCAGCAAATTGATTTTTGGCTCGTGGCAGGTAGTGGAAAGACAATTCCTCAAACTGCTGGGCCAATTC